>DWLS01008251.1:0-10033 GCA_018246255.1 Pachliopta kotzebuea | reverse complement strand
CTTCTATGTATATTTATATTTATGTATGTAAGTTTAAATACATATATGTATATTAGTACTGTATAGAATATATATGATTCTTATGTACTTTATATTTGTATTTACAATATTATTAATTTTAATTGTTTTTTTTTGTTTGGAACCTATTTGTATTTTTTTTTTCTTCTCTTCACATTATGAAAGTTTGTATGGAAGAGAATGCCTTGTGGCATTATGTCCGCCTTTTTGTTTACTGCTGTCTCTCATGTACATAAAGTTTTTCCTTATGTTGTTATTATACAAATAAAGTGTAAATAAATAAATAAAATAAATAAATCATCCAACGGACGTCCACTATTGGACATAAGTCTCTTGTAACATATCCCACAAAATACTATCTCATGCTGATTGAATCCATTAACTACCAGCGACTCATTATATATGTAAAACATATAGATATATCATGTTCACTAGGTTTAAGTGAACGAGGTAAAATAATGAGAAGTAAAAAAAAGAGAGTAGTTAGAGATTCTTCTTTTTTTTTTCGGTGCTTCCTGCTGATGAAGAGAGGCTATGGTTTCCCACTAATTTGCATTGCCCAACGTGGTGGGAGACGGCTCTAATCCCTTCACTATTAGTGTAGGTTTATGTCCAGCTGTGGACGTCTATCAGCTGATGATGAATAAAAAAATTATGAAGAAACTTGTATAATCTTAATATAAGATCGCGTTAAAAAGAGTACTGAAGAGTTTGTCCTAAGTTTACATATTGATATGTTAAATGATGAATTTAACTCGTATCATCATCAACAGCGGGTAGCAGTCCACTGCTGGGCATAAGTCTCTACAAATGGTGAAGGAATTTGGGCCATGTTAACACTGGTCCAGTGCAAGTTAAAGGGTAACTAAAGCCTCTGTTGATAAACAGGTTGCACCACGAGGAAGTGAGTTTGCCTTTGGTCTCGTGAGTTGTGTGTGACCTCTTATTTATTTAGTGTAAATAAATAATGGAAATGTTTACAATTATATTACATATGGTATATATGTATATTATTATGATAAAGCCCTTTCATATATATTAAAAGTAATAGAATAATAAAACGTGTCCCGGAAAGGGGCGATCAATTATAGTAGGTGTTTGAAGCTTGAGTTTAATTTTATTGTTGCTAATAAAATACACTCGTGCTCTCCCCCCGTCTCCCCCCGACTCCCGTCTCTCCCCCCGTTCGTTACACGTACTCTCCTCACATCAATCGCACTCCGCATACAAATCAGCCGCTAGTTTTTTACACTGGCAATGTGCCATGCTGTTAGCGATTGGTAATCGGCGACGCTCCGTATGGACATTTCAATGGCATCTTTACAACGATGTATGAATTGGAATATACCATCAGCTTCTCTTGTCTATTTTTTTAATTCCTTTTCCTTAGTCAGTGGGGGCCAAGGCTTATTACTTCCAGTTTCTATCATTCCAATCCTCGTTCTCTCAGTCCTCTATTCATCTTGTATCATTCCTTCATTACTATTTTTTTCTTTATGCCTCATTATTTGTTCTGTTCATGTACTTTCTCATACTTCCGTTGTCTCTTTTTTATATTATTCCCCTTCCTTTGGTTATTGTAGGCCAAGGCTTTTTATTTCCATTTTCTACCATTCCAATCTTCGTTCTCTCAGTCCTCTATTCATCTTGTATCATTCCTTCATAACTATTTCTTTCTTTGTGCCTTATTATTTGTTCTGTTCATGTACTTCCTCATACTTCCGTTGTCTCTTTTTCATATTAATTCCCTTGCCTTGGTTATTGCGGGCCAAGGCTTTTTACTTCCATTTTCTATCATTCCATTCTTCGTTCTCTCAGTCCTCCATTTATCTTGTATCATTCCTTCATTACTATTTCTTTCTCTATACCTTATTATTTGTTCTGTTTGTGGAATTTCTCATACTTCCCTTGTCTCTTTTTGATATTATTCCCCTTCCCTTGGTTAGTGTTGGCCAAGGCTTTTTGCTCCCATTTTCTATTATTCCACTGTTCTTTCTCTTGGTTCTCCATTCATCATGTATTATTCCTTCATAACTATGTCTTTCTCTTTACCTCCTTGTTTGTTCTCTTCATATACTTGGTCATACTTCCCTTGTCGCTTAGTATCTCTCCACTGTTATGATCATCATAACGTGTTACCAGCTATTATTATAATTAAGGTATTTGTATTTTTTTGGTCTTATATGAAAAGGTCTTCTTCATTCAGTCTTTATATATATCTCTAAAGTAATAGCAATACAAAATCAAGCCGACCTTATATCAGCTCGTAGTGCAGTCTGCTAATCAACAGAGGCTTTGACTACTAGCTTGGTGAGAGATGGCTCAAATCTCCTTATTATTGGGATACTTCTATGCCCAGCAGTGGGACGTCTCTTGGCTGACGAAGCATCAGCCTTAATTAAAGTAATTTTTTATGTGACGAAACGAGCAAGACGTTCACCTGGTAGTAATTACACTAGCCATCTCATAGCGCTGGTTAAAATGTACACAGCACCACATTACGCTCATCGCTGTAATGTGTTAAGTTTCATTACCACAGTAATTTCACTAGCATACAACCTTTACAACACTGTAATGTAGTACTGCTGGCGGTAGGAATAGTAGTTGCGGTGGTATCACCAGTAATATATACTACATACATTAAGTAATATTTTTTTTTTAATTTCCAATGCATATATTGTAAAACCTTTTAACACGTAATATTCCATATTAAATAAGAAGATTTTTTTTGCTGATTGTTATAAATTCGATGGATGTATATGGAGTTAAATACTAAATTGCATGATGTTAATAACAATAAAGTAGGGAGATGACTAATCCTATTCTATGTATATATATATAGCAAATAAAAAATATATTTATTTATTCATTTGTCTACTGGCACAGTGTACGATGTACCTGTTACATTATACCAGGTCCGTTGGAATAGAAATATGAACAGAGCCGTGGGTTTTCCGAAAAACCACCTCCGCCGCTTCTCGCCTCTCACAGACCGCAGGTGCGTGCGGTGTATGCAAACACACAGTTACAACGTCTGACCGTCTGACCGCAGGCTTCCCTTATCACCCATTGTGTGACCGTCTGCCGTCCAAGGCCCTCAGGCAACAATCGGTCAATTCGGTTTTCATATACATTATGTTGTGACTAACCAAATTTAAGTATAACTGAGCGATAACATCACTACTGCAAAAGAGTTATAACGTAAGTTTTAATCACTAACAAGATATGGTAAGTAAATGTACGGCCGCAGGAAAAGAAAGAAAAGAAAGTAAAAGACCGAAAAGAAGAGAAAACGATTCATGTAATAAAAAATTTAAAGACCCTGGAACCAGAAAATCGCTGCAGAACACGAGATAAAATACACAAGAGATAGCTACTTAAAGCGATTCCTCTACTACTATATAATCAGCTGATAAATGTCCACAGCTGGACATAAGAACTATTAAGTAAATGTTTGGCTGAAGGATGAGTGTAGTCAAAAAAGAAAAGAAAGTAAAAGACCGAAAAGAAAACGATTAATATAAAAAAAAGCTTGAAGACTTTGAAACTAGCACAGCGCTGCAGAAAACGAGATAAAGTACACAGAAGATAGTTACTTAAAGCGATTCCTCTACTAGTATATAATCAGTTGATAGATATCCACAGCTGGACATAAGATCAAACAAGTAAATGTTAGGCTGAAGGATGAACGTAATCAAAAAATAAAAGAAAGTAATAGACCGAGAAAAAACGATTAATATAAAAAAAGCTTGAAGACCTTGGAACTAAAACACGAGATAAAGTACACAGAAGATAGTTACTTAAAGCGATTCCTTTACTACTATATAATCAGCTGATAGACGTCCACTGCTGGACATAAGCCTCCCTTAACAGTGGGGCATTGGGCCGTCTACCACCATGGTCTAATGAGAGTTGGTGCTAAGCAAAAACCTTGCTTAGGTATTTGATTTCAGATGAATTCATCATTATCACTTCCACTAAAAATCTCCACTTCAATCTGTCCTGCACTATCTGCATCCAG
The DNA here is from genome assembly GCA_018246255.1 of Pachliopta kotzebuea. Lineage (NCBI taxonomy): Eukaryota > Metazoa > Arthropoda > Insecta > Lepidoptera > Papilionidae > Pachliopta > Pachliopta kotzebuea. Next base: position 5,994 of record DWLS01008251.1, on the reverse strand, counting down.
CCTTCAACCTTCAGGTTATTAGTCTACCTTGTGGTGATGAATGGTTTGGGGGGTAGAGGGTTGCTGTCTTCCAGTACTACTTTTACTACTACCCCGCCGTCACTTTAAGATCTTACTGCCCCATCAATTCTTCGACATGTCCAGGCAATTGCCAGTTAATTTTAGAAATTCTTAGAGCCAGGTTGATGACCTTAGTTCTTCTCTTCATCATTTCTGATTTGATCGCATATATATATATATAGGTACATATTAAAATATAATTAAAACGAATGTTCACATTAGGAGGGACATTAAAGATAATTAAATACAGCGCAGAGGCTCGGGTCGATCCTAAATCGACATAAATTACAACGAAGCGAGCGGCAAAAAAAAAAAATCCGGGACATCGTAAACATCCTTAATCGTTTTTTAATTGGTATCACCATAAATCAAAACCACGGTCAGTTCATATCCCAACTTTTTCTCGATGAGATAAAGCATTCAATGGTAAGTGATACGCTTGTTAAGATTGTATATACCCACCACATTACATTGTCTGAGACATATCGTCTCGTTACCCCAGTAATTTATTCGAATACACCTTTCAATATACACAGTAATGTTTGCCGACTGCAGTAGGAGCTGCAGGATGAGTGAAGACTAGAGTTGCCACATTTTAGTAGCAGTAGGAAAAGTAATAAACCAAATAAGGACCGGAAACGAATAAGGTGAAAATGTAAAATGTATACAGGAAATGTTAAGAGAAGGAATAAATAAATTGAATTAAAGAAATGTAATGGAAATAAGAAGTATATTAATAAAAGAATATAAAAATTTAAAAATGCATGTATGAGAGACTATAAAAGGAATATGTAAGATTGGAAGAAGAAAAGTATAGAATGAAAGGGGATGAGTTTCAAGGAAAGGTAAAGAATGAGAATAAATAAATCGGAAAAACAGGACCCTTACCCACAACACGAAAGAGAAAACCGTATTTAAATAAAAATAGGAGGTGCAAATTAGTAGTGGTAGATCTCTGTGGTAAAGGACCGACGAGGTAGTTACCATTGCGACTCCAATTTCTACCCCCAAATAGTAATGTGCATTACTGTCTTATAGTTTGATGGGTGATGTATGTGAAAGGTGTAGGGAGTCCCATACAACACCCCACGGGTCTGAAGCCAACCTCTCCTGCTCGTGTACCAGCTAATCAACAAACGAGGCTCTGGCTGTTCACTAACCCGCATTGGGCCAGTGTGGTGGGAGACGGCCTAAATCCTCCCAATATTGAGGAAAACCAATGTCTAGCAGTGGACATCTATCGGCTGTTGTAGAAGATAAAGAAGTTGAAAAATTACTAGGGTAACAAGACTTAACAACGGTGCTGTGTACATCTTAACCAGGGTTATGTTATGATATATATATGAAGGTTTTATCTCGTTGGTTCGTATAAAAAAGGACCTACCTAGATGGAACTTACCAGGAATGAATGTTGCGGTGAGGTTTTGTTTTAAGTGACCCTGTTGAGGACCCAGGTGTAATTTGCGCTGGGCGGTCCACGAGTCACGCTTCGTGTACCTGATTGTTACCCGTGATACTTTTTTTGGCCCAAGGCGATTTTTTTAACCACTCGCAACGCTCTCATTGTTCCATCGGAAACGGTTGAAGACAACCCGGCGGAACAATGAGTTCTCACAGTACGTTACAGTGATCCAAAAGGACGAGTTCGAACTCGTTTCCTCAAGAAAACATGTGTTTACTAAATGTCAGTAAGTTTATCAGTATAAAGCTTCATTTCTGCTTTGTATACTATAAAGATATATTGATTTTGTTTATTTATTTACTCTCCTGTTCAACTAGGTTGCTTGGAAGAGATAGTTTGTAGTGATACGGCGGCCTATGCCTACATTAAATATACTATATAGGGATGTAAAGGATCCCACACAAAAACATATAGGACCCATTTTTTTTTTTGGGGAAAAATCTTCGAAAAGATACCTTTCATTCTGAGGAGAAGTCAAAGTTGCGTGGACTTCTGTACCCACTTAACCCCCACGATGGTCGTCCGCAGCGTTTGGAGAGGTCACGAGAATGCACAGGATCCAAGCCAACCTCCTTTGTTCGTGGTGATCCCTGCTGATCAATAAATGAAGCTTCAGCTTACCACCAACCCGCATTGGGCCATCGTAGTGGGAGACGGCCCAAATCTCTCTCTTTATTGGGAGATACCTACGACCACCTGTGGACGTGTATTAGCTGATGACTGTACCATATTGTGATCAATAAAGAGTTTATCTATAAGAGATTCTCAAATAATGTAAATATGAATAATGTTCTTCATGATATCTTTTTCATCATCAGAAGACAGGATGTCACCATTTCTAGCGGATGTTGGCAGAAGCAAGCTCTATGGATCGTCATATATTTTTTTACTATCATTCCTTTGATCAATGTTGACCAAGACTCTTCATTTTTATTTTGTACATATCTTCTATCATCAATCGAATCTTGATCCTATCTAGTTCTCTCATTTTCCAATTTTCCATTCGTTTTTCTTCTTATTTCTCTTTATTCCCTCGTCATACATTCCTGCCATTCATCTCGCTTCTTCCCGTTCAGACACTAGTTGTCTAATGAGTCATACAATTTTTTAATTTCCTATTCCAATTTTTCTTTTTGTACCTTCTTTCTCATTTACTGTCCTTTGCCTTCTTTATCTTACAATTTTCTTCTGTCTTGTCTTTGTTTTGCTTTTACATTTTGTTTTCTTCTATCGTGTCTTTTATAAATTTTTCACAAAACTTCAATAGAATCCGAGAACTGTGATCATCACTCATCAGAGAGGACCGTCATATAAAACTCATTTAGTCGCTTCATAATTAACCGACGAGTCTCGGGTTCCTCATCAACTCACATTAGGCCAGCGTGGTGAGAGACGGCCCAAATACCCCACATTATTGAAATAAGCCTATATACAGCAGTGAATGTCTATTAGCTGGTGAAGGATTCGCTTAATAAAGCTTTGGTATTTTCTTCCCCTTGCATACAATTAACAATGAAAAACATACAAAAAGATATTCATTTACATTTGTGTGTAAAAGAAAAAATTTTAATGATGTGAATTTCTTTTTTTTGGTTTAATTACCAAATAAAACACTTGGTAATGGTTGTGTGTGACCACTGCACTCGACCGCACCCTTCTTTCGGTATTACTACACGACTACATTCGCTTTGATAATCGTGTAATGAAAAAAATGTATTAAACCGATTCATATATAATTTTGGGGTGTAAGGAGCCCCATAGAATGACTCGGTAAAGAAGTCAACCTCACCAGCTCATGGTGAACCTTACTAATTAACAAACGAGGCTTTGATTCCCACCAAACCGTATTACACCAGCGTGGTGGGAGACTGCTCAAATCTCCTCTTTATTTGGGGGATATTTATCTCCAGAACTGGACATTTTTCGTCTGATGATGATGATGATGATTTATGATTAAATTTTGCTTTTAATTAATATACTTTCAAAGAGATCAAAGTAGTAATAAACAATTTTACAATCAGAATAAGTCCTACAAGTAGCATGTACTTCTACGGTTCCTGCTTCGATTACAGAGCAACATGTTATGGTATTAGATTGGTGGTGAAAGTATACCATTTAATTGTAGTTCACATTTTTTCTCACATGCGATGTAGTTAGTAAATTTTAATATAGACACTTGTTTGCGCGCTTGTACCGAAAAACGTCCAGTCGGCTATCAAGTGGCATATCTAATTGCATTCCAAGGAAATATAGTTGGTGCATTTTATATGCTGATGATGATGATGATATTTGCGAGGGTTTTTATTTTCAGCTAATTAAAGCAGTTTTTAAAGCACGACGAATGTTTATCACCATTCAGTTTGTGATTCTAAATTTGGAGCATAACTACTTTCTTCTGTTAATTATTAATTTAAAATGAAGTGATGAATCCATGCCTAGCAGTGGATCTCTATCAAATGATAATGGTGATGATGAAGCGATGGTATTTGTTAGGATTTTTACACAATAATACAAGCAAGTTTTTAAATATTAATTTTTTCCTGTGATAATAGTCGGGTGTTCCTCAAGGACGGGGACCCTTGTATTATATGGTTATACAGTATGAATTGATTTGTTCTGGACAGTACTATTATTTTTTTTATAAACAATAGGTTAGCAATTAATTTCAGTTTCACGTGGTGTTGATAATCAGACTTAAGAGAGTACGAGTAAGGTTGCCAATTTTGAAAAGATCTTCACACTATAGACTAAGGATAGGATCAATTAGTCACGGATGTTGGAGGAGTTGGCTAGCAAGGACTTAATTTAATTAATTAAATACAGTAATAAGCCACCGGAAATTCCCGATGCTCGCCCTCAAGAATTTGTCTTTTGATCTAACGGACACAAGTCCTCTAACGGAGCTCACTTTCCAACTGATGTACCGGGCACGGCCGGAAGAGTTTCCGAACTCCGCTGGAGGGTAGTTTTGTATTGACTTCGCCGAAGTTGTTTTACGTATCCCGTACCGCCGCCTCCTCGCGAAACTAGAATTTGTCTTCGGGAGTGATATCATTTCGTGTTGAATTCTGTTTTGGAGACAATGGGAGCAGGATTTCAATTATGGAAGCACTTTACAAATTTTAAAGGGAAATCTCCATTAACAAGTTTGCGGTTACGGAAGCTGCTAAATCACGAAACAGCATATGCTTTAACGTGGAAGTAAAAGGAAAGTACTTTCGTAAAGCCACAGCTAGAGAGGGTGAGTTGTTTATAAAAGGAACGATGGACGATAACCAATAACGTAGAAGGAAGCCTGATGATAATACGGTAGCAAGAAGAAAGGTAGATGATTGATGGTTAGCAAGCAATTTAGTGTGTGCTCATAAATTAAAATTAACTTAAAAGATCGATGATGTGATGTTACGATGATCATCCGCTTCTAAAGCGCAACTGATTAAACTACCCCACTCAGTGGGCAGTGGGCAGTGGGCCGTGGGATCTGATAATGTTAAATTTTATCAACAACCATATAACGAGGCAGAAGCGCAGCCGGCTGGTGGTTAATTTAATTTTCGACTCCGCCAATTAGATTAATTATCTGTATATTATTCACTGTAACGAAGCAGCGAGCTTCCGATGGCTTCATTGAACTGTTATTTTTTTAAAACTACTGTGACGTCATCGTGATGATCACTTTGCGGTATACAGATATTTATACAACCTTAAATCACGTAATGCTACTTCTTGTGTAATTAATGAAAATGATAATTTTTATTGCAAAAAAAATATATATAAAGCCTTTGTTCAAGAAGGAGAGCAAATAAATCATTACTCTTCGTCCGGAGCGAGTCCAAAGCCTGTCCCTCCCCCCTTCCCCTTCCCCTCCCCTCCGTATCCTGTCTGCAATTAAGTTTGTAATTCCTTAAGATCTCTCTTTGTTTTAAATAATTATTAACTTTTGACTTGTTCCGTTATTAAAATTTAAAGTCGCTCTCATTACTGATGAATGGTCAGAAGACCGTGTTGTATTTAGTTTTAAATCTTTTGCTACTGGTGGCAGGTCTCTTTTGCTGTCCGTTTAAGTAGTTACCACCGCAGCTCCTATTGAAGCTAGCAAATAGTAATTTTCAAATATTGATGTGTTGTGAAGGGTGCTGTGTGATAGAGAAATTACTGGGGTAACAAGACTTAGCACTACGTCTAAAGGCTCGCACAATGTGGTGCGTATGCATTGTTATGGTATTACTTACCATTAGATGAATGTCTTGGTCTCCTTATCGCATCGTCGAATAAAAACAAATTCTATCAACGAAGAGTTAACCCAAGAGACGTCTTGCCACTTAGGCCATAATTACACAAAATAATTCTTGGAGACTGAAGACATTGAAAGCCGACTCCAGTAATATTATAGTGGTGCGACGGTTGAAGCAGAAGCAAACCGAAATCTTGCACTTGTGAAAACATGGGGCACCAAAAACAAACTAAAGTTC
>DWLS01008250.1:0-10033 GCA_018246255.1 Pachliopta kotzebuea | reverse complement strand
TCAGCATGATGGAATCATAGACGATGTAGCATTAGAGGAATGAAAAATGTTTAATGATCCTTGGTCCACACAGACCAAGGGAAGGACGACAAAAAGAACTGCTATTACTTTTAAACTGTGAGTTCTTGATTAGAACTGGAAACGATACAACTCATTGACGCCAGCATTTAAATACTGAAGGAGTGTCTTTAAAAGAATAGTGAATAGGCTGTTACTGGACTAGTATAATTAATCAAAAGATCATCAATCAACACCACGTGGTATTGAAGAGTAGAGAAAATGGAGCTGGTGGTCTCCATTGCCGGAGACTGTCTTTGTAGACAACACTGCAGCTAGTAAATCTATCGCTAAATAGTAATTTACTAACATTACTGTGTGAGAAGAATACTGTATGCTAATAAAATTACAGGGGTAACGAGCCTTAACATCTTATTTCTTGAGGCGATGATTTCTGATTACTTAATCATAAACTACTACGATATTTTAATTTTAAATAGATTTTTCTGATCGTAGTGAATTTTGACGCTCTGTTTTGTAACCTTAGGGTTAAAGATTAAATAAAATATATATTTGTAGAGATAAAAAATCCATGAACCGTGGTGCAGCATATCCGGGGGCGATGAAAAACGGCGTCGGCTGCATTTCCGGCTCGCACGTGGCCGCACGCTGATAATGGGCTCACCTTGCATTTTATAGCTCTTTGCATTTTCATCGTTTTTAATGCAGTTTCAATGTATGCTTAATAGTCTATAATATTAATCACTGTTTTTTTTACTTTTTTTATTATTATGAGATTTCATCCATCATTATTATCAGTCGATACAAGCTCACTGATGAACATGGGCTTTCCCTAATGATCTGTCCTGCGCTGTCCGCGCCTAGAGGTCCCCTTCGACCTTCATCATATCGTTGGTCCACTTAGGGTGTCTTCCAGCTCTAAGTTTATCGGTACTCTAGGAACTTACTACCCCATCAGTCGTCAGCCTTTCGGGCTATGAGCCCTGCCCATTGTCAGTTACGTCTAGCAATCCCTTAGTGCTATGTCGATGACTTTAGTTCTTCTGTCTACTGAGATATATATTTTATATACTAATAAATCCCAACATTTTTGAAGATGGTATCTCTGGACTGAGCAGCAAGACATTCACCTGATGGTAAGTTATAAAATTGCTCATAACGTGGCGCCGGTTAAGATGGTATTCACTACATTCAGCTCGTCGCCTTGATACATAAGTCTCGTTACCCCAGTAATTTCACTAGCATACAGCACCCTTCAAACTAGAACACAGTAATGTTCGCACAGTACTGTTTGTCGGCTGCAATAGAAGTTGCAGTGATACCTGCCACCAGTATAACAGAGATCTGCCACCACAGTACTATTATAGAAACATTATTATGTTCCAGTATTGTGAAGCGACGTTGGTAGTTAATTTCCTAAACTGGCTAGATGTTTTATCTATAGTCTCAGCAGTCAGCGTATTTTCATCATAGGTCTCCTTCTATCATGATGGTATTTGAGCCATCTCCCACCATTCATTCAATGCAAGTTTGTGGGGAGGCAGAGCCTCGTTACTTGATTTCTGGGTGCCAGCAGGTAGAGTTGGGTCTCGTGAGTTATTATATGGGACTCCTAACACTAAATAATATGATAAATATGTAAAACTCCTAAAATTTTAAGGGTGGGTAGGGTGTGTTGGGTGATTCCGGACATACTCTTCTCTATACGCCGTTTAAACGAACTCGTGTCCACGGCGGTGCGGGTTTATACTTTTTTGATGAAGGCCCGACTGCGGTTGGCAGGTTGGCAACGATTAATCTCCTTGCCGTCCTTCGCTCGTATTGGCATCGGCGGGAACCTAACCATTAAATCATTGTTTTGATTTTGTTTCAGTTTACGTTGTTTTCGTACCGTGTACGTATCGATTTGTTTTCCATTTTGTTCTCAGTCAACCAAAACGTTTGCACGTAGCACTGTAACATGAGTGAATCCATATTGCTTTAAGGTTTATTTAATAAGCGTTTCCTCTGATGTCAATATTGATAGTCAATTTTACCACTTTTCCATTTCTAGACTAAAAGGACATACTATGAAAATATTTTGGACAACAGCTCATTATGCTATGAGTTTTTGTGATACGTTTTTCCATAACAATGCCCTAATTAAAATTCACACAAAATGTTAAATTTCGTTACCCCAGTAATTTTACTAACTACAGCTCTCTTCAAACAGGATCACAGTAATGCTTGCATATTACTATTTGCCGGTAGAAATAGGAGCTGCGGTGGTACCTACCTAGATGGAGACCTACCACCAGTATGGTAGGCCACTTTTGAACCTAAATCAAGAAACAATTACATTAAGAGAGACCGGGCGCCATAAAGTGAATAGGCATTTGCTACGTTAATGCGCTTTAACAACATAGACCACATTATTACAACACCAAGTGAAATTGTGGTCAAGCATTCACCTGTATCTTTATAAAAAAACACAAAAACAAAGCACTGGATGCCCATCAGTCGAAACACAAGACCTTCAACCAAAACCAGCTACCATCCACCAGTTTAATGTAATAACTAAATTACTTGCCCCATAAAGCTTCGTTAAGGCCGATCCGGAGCTTCTCTCCTTAAACTGGACGTTAACAAATGGAAGGAAGCTCGCTGAAACTTATCGCATGAATAATGTTGGTCCCGTACATAATTATACTTTTACCGGCGGCGAGAGGGATGTCCTAGATAAATCTCAAGAAAGCGAAACCGTCGGCGCCGCGGAGTCTCTGCTGGGAGAAAACAAAGCTCCCAAACAAATCAATGCCCCAATTAGGTCGGCGTTGCTTTTTTAGCGGTGCAGTGTTACCACTCTCTCTCGACCCAGTTTCGTGGATCCAGAACAATAACTTCCGTAGATGAGTTTGTTTTCACTATTGTCCTTAATTTTTAGCTAAACGGGTATTCCTTTCCCTACACTAAAGTAAGTCTTTACAGACTTCATCTGAGTCTATCCTTAATTTTCAATTTTATATTGACTATGATTTAGTCAAGTGTGTGTCCGAATTCGGTTGTGGTCGCGCCCTGGCCAAACAGTAAGACCAATCAAAACGAAACTTGGCATTAATATTCAGCTGGGTACGGAGATAGTTCCCAGCCATATCCGATTCCAATGATCCAACCGGAAGTGGCGCCGAAAGTCACTAAGTACTTTAACTATGCATATTTTTGACATTATTATTATACAAATATGTTCCTCGTCATAAAATATTTTTTTATGTACTTCCGATTACGTCCGACCAACCTGTAGTTGTCCCAATATCTGTATACCTATATATATATACAAATATCCTAACATAGACATATCGCAATATTGACAGGGAGAAAATAATAAGGGGGTTTGGGCTATCTCTTACCACGCTGGCCCAATGCAAGTTGGTAAGGATCAAATGAAATCAAGATCTTTATTGGGTATAAACAAATTTTGTATTTGTCATTAAAGTCATTGTCTAAATTCTTTAAAGGGTATTCGCGTTTTTTTTAATGAAGCAAATGTTAAAGCTTGTCTACGACCCCACCTGATGTTAGGGGATGATGTGGTCTATGTTGATAAAGCTCATTAACTTAGCAAATGTCTATTCACTATTTTTTCGAAGACATGTCCCGATATATGTTAAGTCTTGTTACCCGACAATTTCACCAGGTTACCGTTGAAATCGGAACACAGCAATTTTTGCACAGTACCGTCAGTAGCAATAGCTGCGGTGGACCTTGGATGACCTGCTGTAGCTAATGATGTTACTGTAGTAACGAGACTAGTTCATTTACTCTTGAAGCTTCCATTCGAACTTAATGTTTGCTCTTTTCTTAAAGACGCCCACATCGTATTTGGACAGGAACACAGACGCCGGAAAGTTGTTCCAGTATTATGTTGCTAGCTTAAAGAAAATCCTAGCAATTTTTCCACGGGCGATATCATCGATTTTAATTGAATCCAACTTGTAAATTAAAACGTCACTTGCAATAGAGGACGGCGTGCAGCCGGTAAAATAACAGGAGTGCGTGTGTGTCGTGTAAAGAGTTCCCATTCGGTGCGGGAAAACCGGCCCCACGGGAATTTTATCGGGCTTCGCTAAACCCACCTCCACAGTTTCATTTTGATAGGAAAACCTAAAAAAAAAATTAAAGTCTAGATTATATTACCTTCATTTGAAAACCTTCGGCTATATTACCTAAGCAATAAAGTCATTTTAATTTTAACCTTCTCGTCTTTCTTTACAACATTTAACTAATCTTCAAACTACTTATAGACAAACATTGGAGTAGTTTACCCATTACTACGTGACGGTAAAAACGTAATGCAGTAAATGGTATTGAGTAAGAATGACTTCTAATAAAGTAGTTTACATAAATATTCAACAGAAAAAATTTTTTTTGAACATTACTATTGAATTTTCCAATCAATTCTTTGGTCACTACTCCGAAATAGTGTACTTTTTATTATTATCAAAATATAGTTTATACTATCTTTACTATTTAGAAGATTATATCAGTCTTTATCACTATAATTTTGTTTACGAAAATCATTATCGTCATCATTCCACGATTTCCACGATCTTCACCAGATCATCGATCCACTTATTGAAGACGGAAATCATGAAGCGGAGATTGTGACTTTATCATACAAATACGGTGTGTAATGAGGGATGTAAGGGGTCCCACACAACAACTCACGGGCTAAAGCCAACATTACCTGCTCATGCACCCTGCTAATCAACTTCTGGCTTCCTACTAACTCGTTTTATACCAGCGTGGTGGAAGACGACCGAAATCTCCTTACTATTGAGGAAGGCAGTTTAGCAATTGACGTGTATCGCCTGATGATGATACGAATACTAGATGTTTTTACTTATGTTAATCTTAAAAACTGTCTTAACCTTAGGCTTACTTAGGTCCTTAAGGACTAAGGGTTGTTTTATTATATTCATTACATCCAGTGTGTTTCGAACCTTATTAGTGGTATCGTGCACCCGAACTCCGCCGACGGCCGCACGAAAATTGATATGACACATGAAATAATAATCCTGAAACATTTCCAGTTCGCTGAAACAAATTGAAATGGATTTTTAAAAAAATTTTTAACCAACTAGACGAGACACTTCACCTGATAATAAGTGATACGCTTGCCCATAATAGTGCTGATAACGATGGTATACACATTACTACATTCCGCTCGTCGCCTTAAGACGTTAATTGTCAAGTCTCCTCACCCCAGTAATTTCACTAGCATGCAGAACACGGTAACATGAACACAGTAAATATTTTTTATTCGACGAGTAAGGCCTTCACCTGATTGTGAGTGATACGCTTGCCCATAACAAGACTTTGGTTAAGATGGTATACACAACACCACACAGCGTTCATCGCCTTGACATCTAAGGTGTTGTCTTGTTACCCCCAGTAATTTCACTAGCATACTCTTCAAACTGGAATACAGTAATGTTTGGAGCTGCTGTGGTACCTACGTTCTCCGGCATGAGACCTACCACCAGTAAATATTAAACAACTACTAAGATATATGGAAAGGTTTCATATCGCAATGCTATAGTGAAGAAGAACTTAAGGTTTTACTTAATAAGAGTTCATCATAACCGTGAAGGGTTTTTGTTATAAAAATAATGATAAATGAAGACAGTGATATTAAAAACGTGGTCAGACTTTTATACATTTGAGGCGACATTCATCATCAGTTGACGTCATATACCTCCCTCAATAATGGAGAGGATTTGGGCCGTATCCAACGACGCTGGCCCAATGTGGCTTGGATGGAATATCTATATATATAACATCCACTTCCTACCTGTTAAGATGGTAACCTATAAGGGTATCACCTGAAGTGATAGACTAGTGGTTTGAACGCCCTCCTCCCACTCCGAAGGTACCGGGTTCGAATCCGGTCTGCACTAATAGATTTTTCAATTTGTGTGCAGTTAGTATAACCACTAATATCACGTGATTGAACCGAAACGATAATAAAAGGAGTATCATCTGTGAAATTTCCTATCTACCCACGAATCTTGAATGAAACGGTGAACTGCCTCACTCTTGTTCAAAGGAGGAAGTATTGAGTGACGCGTCGCAAGATAGAAGCCTTCCCGCAGCAGCGCTTTGTTCTCTACACATCTGAAGGTTCCTCCCACTACCCTCCCCTCTCCTCCCCCTTGTTTACCCCGTTGTGTATTGTAACCGCAACATTGCGCTGTATATTACTGTTCTTGTAATTGTGAAGTTGGTAGACTGTAGTCACTCGATGTGTAAAGTCTGAATGAAATTTACTAACATTCCTCAACCACTATTCCCTTGGTGCCGTAAAAGGCGACTGTTTCAGTGAGTACTTTACCGTGACCTTTGCGTAGTATTCCTTTTTTTGTTGCGTTGGAATAATCTAATACCCTGCGTCTGAGATAAAGTCAGAGTTATGTATGATTTATATCTACTAAAACCCCTTCGGTGATCATCATCAGTGCATTGTGGAAGGCCCAGGGATCTCCTACGGAACTTAGCTCTTACAAGGGAGAGCTATTGCTCTCCCCAGCATAAACATGCTGCGACAGAATACGAGACCATTTCGTACTTGTCCTCCCCCACTCAATATACAGTGAGTGCCTCCACCCTTAAAGCCCGTAAATCCAAAGACTCTTTCAGTCTCCTCCTACTACAGTCAGGGCTTACTTTAGTCCTATTCTTAATAGCCCGAGACTACAGGGTTATAGTAACAGAGACCTACTATCTGTATTCTATTTGTGTTGTTATCTTCTTGTTTATCATCCTAGGCATACCCTGAATATCCTGTCTTCTCCTAAGTCGTATTTCCGCATGGCTGAGAGTCATGGTCATCATGTGCAGTAAACCACACGACGACTTGTCAGTTATAATGTAGTGGTGTTGCCATTGCCTTCTCCATTCCACATACCAGTCTATCCGATGGTCATCACATAGATATGTAAAGTTTCCTCACGATGTTCTCTTTCACCACCAGCACGTGATATTAGTTGGTGTTATACTAAATGCACGTAAATTGAACCCGGTACCTTCGGAGTGTGGGGCCGGCGTTCAAACCACTAGACTATCACGGCTTTTAATACAATACCCTCTGTAATAGTGCAATAAACATAAATAAATTAGCGTATTAATATTTTCGCTTTATGGATACAAGTCTCGTAGTCGAGCTGTAGTCGTTTCGTAGTCTAGACGCTGATTTTTGGCAGGCCCAAGGCTACATTCATAACGTACAGTCGAGACAATAAGTTTTGTAGTTTGTACATAAAGTAATAAAGTTCACACGTATTAAAAAAGTTTTTAAAGATATAAAGAGATTAGAAAAATAAACACTAGTTTTAGAGTACATCGTTTCAGTACATAAACGTATTGCTTTTGATGAAACTTGTATTTTAATTCATCGCTTTAAACTTTTAGATACTTCCTCAACATTCACTGTTGTTGGACTTTTTTGAAGGTCTCGTGAAAAGCTTACTATAGATATAATCCTATGAACTAAGGTCTTGGACTATCCCAATGGCAATTATTTATTTTTTATATGTGAAATGAGTAAGGCGTTAATCTGATGGTAAGTGATAAGCTTATCCATATGTTTGCCTTGGTTAAGTTGGTATATACTGAACCACATTTCGCTCGTCGCCTTAAGACTTAAGAGGTTAAATCTCGTTATTAGTAATTTGACTAGCATACAGCATCTTTCAAACTCGAATACAGTAATGTTTAGGCATTACTATTGAGCTGTGGTGGTACTTAAACGGACTCTGGTTACGGTATTACTTCAATTCATCAGCCAATAGACGTCCACTGTTGGACATAGGACTCCAATTATGGGACAATTCCTTCTCTATTAGGAGAGCCTAATAGTGGAGGAATTTGAGCCGTTTTCTATCACGCTGGCCCAATGTGGGTTAGTGAGGAGTCAGAGCTTTATTTGTTGATTAGCAGCCTGCACTAAAGTAGGTGGCTTGGATCCTCCAAGTTTCGAGGGACTCCTAACAATTTTTTTTAAATTATATGTTGATAAAATTTGTACTTATAAGTACAAGCTAAGTGATACGTCACTTAACCAATACACTTTCGACGTTGGTAAGTAACCAAATAACAAATCAAAACTGACAGGCGCTGTGAAGGCAATGTAGCTAAGGCCCAGACCTGACTCCGGCGGAGGAGCAGCTAGATATTTATTGGCGATTTTCAAAAATTTAAAAGCAAACATTCATGAATAACAAGTGTTTACTGCGGGCTTTACTTGCGAGATATTTTTTTTTATTCAACTATAGTAAAGATGCTGTGGTAGATTTACAATATGATAGTAGATAGGCGGTTCCAAACAATCCTTAAACTTAAGCAAACTCTATTAAACGTAACCTGAGGATAGTTTTTAATTTCACTATTCACGTGTAAAGTGTTCACTTGACAATAAGTGATACTAACCGTAACATGTTTAAATTAATAGACTTAGAACCCTGTGATCATTAGATTATATACGTCGGAAAAGACGGGTCATACAATATATAACAACCCTGGTTAAGAAGATATACACAGCACTAATTAGCGCTAGCCTTGATACTTAAGATGTCTCGTCACCTTAGTAATTTCACTAGCATATAGGACTCGATTACAGCTGCCATGCTATGGTCTTCAACAGAGACCTACCACCAGTAAAGTTAACGAGTTTAAGAAGACGAGAAGTTTTATATATTTATCTCATTTCATTAACCATAGCCCCATTCAAACTCGGACACAGTAATACTTTCTCATTACTATTAGCCGGTAAAATAGTTGTAACTGGACGGTCTGTAGGTAAATATATACCAGTAACTGATGATTTGGATAATGATGTATTAATAAATATATTTTTATTATTATTATTTGTTTCCCTTCGTATTGTGGGTAAGAGCCTTTTTATGCATTCTTTTGTATACGTCTTTCACTCCATAGGTTTTCCATCTCTCATACCTACTAATCTTTGTTCTCATGATTTGAAGCCAGTAAGTGATGATGTTGAATTTAATTGTTAAGTTCAAGTTAGTAGTTAATCTATAACTGTGAAGTTATACAAAGTTTTGCCAGAGATCACAAAAATACATTTAACTTTAACTTACTTCAAACAATTCCTCTCTGTTGTTTGTTTTTGCTCAGGACGCTCTAGTTTCCTTTTTCTTCACTGTTTCTTTACCAGTGTGCAATCTCCTTTATGAATTCTTTATTTTTTAAATAAAGGACCTTTATACAGCGTATATTACTAATGGACAAAGGTTCTATTCTTAAGAGAAACTGGGAGAAAAGAGCTGCTTCGTTTAATAACTCATTAGAGAGAAACCTCTGTACTTTTAACTACATATCATTTTATTACTGGTCATAGTAATGTTAGTGATAATCTGATGAATATTACAGGAAACTATAAATCTTTGGAGGATCACAAGACCCAGGAGTCAGGTCGAATTGGGATTATCAACGGCCTAAATAGTATTTGTAATCTCCAACTACTTCAACTAATGACTAGTGGTAGATCTCCATTACCGGAGATACTAAGTAAATATCACTACAGCTATTACTCCTACTGTTAAATAGTAATGTGAAAACATTACTGTGTATTTTGAAAGGTGCTGTATGCTAGTAATTACTGGGGTAACGAGACTTAGCACATTAAAGCGACGAGCGCAATGTGATACTGTTTGTACTGTCTCAACCAGCGCTGTTGATATAAACAAGCATATCGTCACTTTGTGACGTAAGGTGTTGTCTCGTTACCCCAGAAATTTTACTAGTTTACACACCCTTCAAATCGGAACACAGTAATGTATGTTACTACTTGGCGGTTGAAATGAGAGCTGCGGTGGTACCTACATAGATGGTCTCCAGCAAGAGATCTATTACCAGTAATCTTACTACAGGCCAGGACTTGTTGTAACTTTGTCTCTTTGTATGTGAACCTTAGGCTTTTTGGTTCCACACGCAATTATTATTTTATTAATGTATATAT
>DWLS01008249.1:0-10034 GCA_018246255.1 Pachliopta kotzebuea | reverse complement strand
CCCTTACAAAACGCGTTGAACTCTTTTTTAAGAAGCGACGGTCTGTGAGCACTTTAAATCCGTTATAGCTTTTTTATTAAAATGTGTAGTGCTTTTACTATTCTGTAATTTTTTATATGAATTTATAAATATTTATGTCATAAACTTAGTTACTAGTTTTATACTTTATGGAAGTTAAAACTTCAGCACTCTGAAATATGTAATGGTTGTAGATGAAAAAGTAAAATTTCCCGTAGCAGTTTACTAATTCTAAAAGAGGAAAATATGAGCTAGGTTAATTATTTTAATAAAGTACTTTTAAGTTACTGTAAGACAAAGCGCAGAAGTTTTAATATGTGCATCCTCTTTATTATTGTATATTACAAAAAGAAGAAACACCTTCTGTGCGAAGAGGAACGCGGAGAAGGCGGCACGCGATGTGAAGCCTTCACTTTGTATCTTTTTTATTTAATTTATACTTTCATTAGCAGGAATGTATCTCGGTATTTGTGAAATATTATGATTTAAAACGCCGTTAGTTTAAAATTTTCATTAACTGTATTATCATTCAATAATACTCATGAAATCATTACATGGCAGTGTAATACTTGTTACTAATAACACACTTCTATATATGGTATAAAATTGTTATAAATTATGTTCAAATTTGTTATATCTCCGTACATGGTATGGCAATAAATAACAATTATGATATAAGAGTTCAGTTTGAAATTATGCATCTTAGGTTAAGTTTTTTTAATACTCAACATTAATATACATAGAACAAAATTTAATGAATTTAGGGTAAAAATAACTAGTTTTTAAAACATTTATAAGTTTTCTCATATAAGTTATACGTACTAAATAATGTGGTGAACTTAAGCAGTAATAAAAACAATATGAAGAAAAAAAGATTTATAAATAAGTTTAAATTGGATATATTAAAAAATTTGTATGAGAATACGTAAATTAACGTCATTTATTTAGTTAACCAATTAATGACTATTACTGGTTTCCTTGCATACATTATTATGTTGAAGTTAGAAAGGACTGTTACTAATAACTTATTGAGGAAACGAGACATTAAGGTTAAACCCTGCTTATACATATAAACATCGTAATTGCTTCATCGCTTCACCGAATAATATTTTAACCGAACTCATCTTCCGGTATATCGCGAGGTACGAAATGAATACAATTAAATTTTTCATTATTATACTAATAAGCAAATTAACTTAATAACTTTTTTTTCAGGTATTCATATATAAGTATTTACTGTTGAAATTATGTAGATATATGACTACTAATTTTTAATTAAAAAGTAGCGACTTTCATCGAAGGTTTCGATGGAATAGTTGAAGTATAGTGGCTACAGTTTTTTTACGTCTTGTTTTGGAATCCAGAACTGACGACAACAAGACTAGAAAATTAATATTAGAGCATAGAAGGTTCCGATCTTTTTTAAAACCATTTGCAATTACTATAACTTAATAAAAATTTTCTTCGTGTTTATCGCTACATGAACCAAGAAAGAAATTTAAATGTATATGAAAAAAATATAGTAACACATTAAATTAAAAGTTAAACCTACGGTTTATGTTATTATTTATGTATGATTTGTCAATTACAGTATGAAACGATACGAACTAATTCCTGTAACTTTTAGTAGTAAATATTTTTAGACAAGTTTAGTTGTTTTCGCTTATACTAATTTCATATAAACATTATTCCACTTAACACATAAAGTTGAGCGTACACACTTGTTTGCATTGTTAAACTTGTTTCGTTAATACACACTAATACATTTTTGTGTTTTGTTTTATGTTTTTCATCTTTACGACCCGACGGACCTTCTTTTGTGTGAGCTTCCACATTTGCTTTGTGTTTTTTTTTTAACTGCCTGTTATTATTCCATTGTTGTATCGCATCAGAGGGAATGTTACTATTGATTATCGCTTAATTAATAAAAACCAGTTAATTAACAAATTCCTACTAGAATATATATATAGATAGATACATAAACTTTATTGTTCATGAAATAGAATGGTACAGCGAATAAAATTAAATTATTAAACTTATAATTTAATTGTGAGTAAAGGCGGCTTTAACGCTATAAGCGATCTCTTCCATTAGATCATTCTTCGGTATATCTACACACGTGGGAACCCTTAAACAATAGTTAGATATAATGGTTAATATAACAAACTATTAGTGATAGTTGTAATAAATGCTGTCAACGAATAAAGATTTTACATTAAAGTTTAAATTCATAATAAATAATTAATTTCTCAATAAGTTATAATGCCCGGTCAATAAAATCACATTTAAGTGCGCTTCAATACAATTTATGTTCACTTTCTCAAATCACAAGGCGATTTCAAAATACTACCCGTTTCATATTAGACATTAGTTACATTAAAATATTTATTTAGAGGCTGTTATTAATATACCTGTTATATTGTCGTGAGGTCCGACCTTTCACCTTTAACCATAATGCCTCGTCGTTTCCCTACTGAAGTATGACTTAACGACAGCCCGTGTGACCGCTGGTTGAAGTTTTAAAATATTTGGAGAAGAGATAGAGCTAGTGTTATTAATTTGATATTTTAAATCTACCTGGTAGCCTGAAAGACTATGCTCAATATAGGGCCTTAATAGGCCTAAATAATGATAATAATAACAAGGATGTAGAACTTATATTCTAATAAAAACCTTTAGCAGCATCTGTGACATATTATGTTAGCAAATTATTTTACTTAAATATATAGATACGTTATACATGAGTTGTGGATAATGTAAAAAAACAATTTAACTTAGTTCAGGTTATAATTAAATATTTATTAAAAGCTAAAAAAACTGGAACACAACAATTAAAACGTCCAAAAATCCTTCTGCTTAAAATAATTTTCCTAAAAAGGTTGTATTGCGATCAGCCTTAGTGTTATTAATACCTTAACATTATAATGCTTTTATCCAGATATTAAAACAAATAATTTAGTGTAATTCAGATTATTTTTTCATTGTTACTTAAAATATGTAAACATATTTAAGAATAACGGTTAAAAGAAATTCATGCCAAAGAAATGTTAAGAACTGCGACAGCTTCTTATCCACAAGCTCCTCATGGCACAGAAGCTGTCTTATCTTTCTGTCCCGGGAATCTGACAACCTCTTAATCAGCACTACTTTGAGCTTGTCGTACTTACCAGTGTCCGGTGGTGAAGCAATTATATCTTCAACCTCCGCAACTTATTGCGGGTCCAACTGGTTGATACTATGATAATATTTCGTTGTATCGCTGGATATATTTACTACTCTTTCAACTGTGCAAACCACAGTACAGGTTTTCCCGGGTAGAATGGAGGAACCAGTACAAACATGAAATGACTCCGCGTAATTTGAGGCACTATTTTCCATATTACCTTTTGACATTTCGGTGACTTATGTAAGTGAACTGTTCGAAGTCACCACTTGTAGAGGGCTTGTGGTGAAGTACCGATTAAAACACCCGCTAATGCACAGATGGCCAATGAATTAGAGTCTCTGTAACAGTTCTGAAAATTCTCCGTCATATTTGATAAACCTTTCTTGAGAAATTTTTATATTTTTAATTTCTTACCTAATGGCCAGCAATTGTGCTGCAGCTACACAGCTACAAACTTCTTGTACATTACTATTAACTTTATCTAATTGCAAAATATTTGTTAAGTTGATATTTCTGTAAAAAATCTTTTGTTAATATAAAAAAATTATTGAGAAGAAAATTGAAATTCAGTTCGTTTGTAAATAAATAATAAATACATCAACTTTTCATGAATAGTTTCTGTGTTACATTTAATTACTATGTATTGTACAAAGCAATTTTTTTTTTAATAAAACAGGTTAATTGCTTCTGTGTTTATTATCTCCTTGCATACAAACACTTTACTGTTTGCGCAAGAGTAATAAAGACAGGTTTAAACTTGCTGTAAATCAAAGGTACCCTTTGTTAAATAACTAAATAAATTAAGCCGTCGTAATTCATGTACCAGCATCCTTTCTAAATATATTGCTTTATTATAGTCGTTACTATGCTCGTAAAGCTTTGATTATAGCAAACTCCATAATAACAAGCTGTGTGCTATACATATATACTTACTGATGTTTGTTGTTCCTACCTATAAGTAAATAAAAAAGAATCCAATAACGGAAGTTTCTTAACGATCAGTTAACACAAAATTTTTCTAACTTTAATCAATACATGATCTCCTAATTTAAATCATGTGGATGTTATTTCAAAAATGTAAGCGAATAAAAATTGACTGTTCTTAAATATAGCGTAGGTAGTATGATATGTATTAGCAATGTCTAGCAGTAGACTGTTGTTTGATGATGATGGTAATGGGGAGTTTAATATTAGGGAATATACGGATACTACGGTAATATGGGCTACGGATACTTTGGTGAATTCTGCAGGTAGTAGAGGCAGTATATTTGGATATCAACGGTAACGAAAAACATAGGCACATTGATAAACTCACGGGGAGGTCAAAATGTACTCTTATTGGTTTACTAAATCAACTCTTTAATATTTATAGAATATTTTAGTGTCTCTGGTAATATCGTTTGTGTACAAATTTTTGTAAATAATCAAATAAATTCATCATATCATGTCACTATCTCTCCAAAGTTGAACATAATATACAACAAAACTAATGACCCAATACATCTTCGGTGCTAACTGAAGTACATTACAAACGTTAGTGGAAATCCTGTGTTATTTTCAGCAATTACATATTAGTAACTTACATTTAGTTTTCAATTATTAATAAACGTCGAACATACTTTACGGAAAATTTAATTGATGTTACGACAATGTGAGGAATTACGAAAAGCTTTCCTTAAACAATGTATTGCGTAGAAAGGTGTTCAAGCAGCGCTTGACATTTTAAGAAATTTTAAGTTTTTTAAACACCTTAAATTTGATTAGCTACAGTCCCATGCTTACCGCAATACAATAACATTAAATACTAATGGGAAACGTCACAAATTTTGTATGAATTAGGTTTTAGTAAAATAAAAAATTACTTTCTGTTTAAATTTAAGTAAGAAAACAAACAAGATTGATTGAAAATAATTTTACAACTTTTAGTTGTTGGAATTGTACAAAATAGGCCTGTAATAGCCTACTCATTACCTGCTCCCATAATAGGCTCCGCCAGGTGATGGCGCAGATTAACAGTAATCATAATTGACATACTGTTACTCAATACGTTTGCGGTCATCTGTAGTATGTATATGGAGTCGAAGTTGTATACGAAAAGTCTACGCTTAAAAAGTACATTTTCAAAAATATTTATATATTCCAAATAGTAACCAATTTTTTATTGCATTTATTATTTAATTCTTAATAAAACTACTTTTAAAATATTGAATTACTGCAGTGTAAAGAAAATAATATTAAACGAATCGCCGAATTTTTTCAATGAAAACTTCGGCGAGGAACTCAAACTTGTTAAGTATCGTTAAAACTAGAGTAAAATTAATTGGGAGTGTAAAAAAAAACCTTTGAATTCGCTGATAAAATTTTCATGATTTCTAAATATCGAAAATTATTACATTGTTAAATTATAGACCTTTTAGTCTCTAATACCTGATTGCATCAGCGTAAAGAAGACTGATGCTTTAACTTGATTTTTTTGTAACGCATGTAACTTTTAAACCGGAAGAGATACATCGATACTTTTATAAAATAAAATGAAATGCAGGATTAGGAGATAAGAAATATGGAATAGAAAGTTTATAGCTCATCCGGTTAAGGAGATATGAAAAGTCAAAGTTAGTATTGGGGAACGGCGAGAAAACGCGTGAAAATTAGCCGTAGCAGTAAGTAATAAAAAACAGGATAAGATGATATAAACGAAGTCTTTCCAGATTCTTTGATATAAAAAAGTTATTAGACTTTCTTATAGTTATAAAATTGTTTAAAGTCATATTGGTTCTTGTAATTTATTTAAACTAAGATCTATGTAGGTAGCGTTGCGTTAATACTTTGCCCATTCCGCGCCGGGCTGCGAGCCGGTAGATCGACCTAAGAAAACTCAACGACTTTTCAACAATAAGCGCGACGTCGATCTTCACCAGCATACCATATCCATCATAGTCAATAAGAAATATAAGAATTGCACTTTTTTCCATCGCAATCGAGTAGGAAGATAAGGAATAGATGGAACAACCGTTGGTACCGCGTTAGTTTACAACCGCCACATCTAAGGCAGCCACTAACGTTCCAGTTTTTAGAGGTTCTCGCTCCGACCACCGTATATGGTCAGATCAAGCGGTTTTCTTGCAAGCGAGGCTTGATTGTCGGCTGACGTGAAACGTATTTGCTATGGATGAGGACTTCAATGGCTTGCAATTTTTTTTTGTCACTGAAAGACGAGTCTTCCTGTTGAAATTGGTCGCGTATTTGGCGAATAGTAGCTCGTCCTGTTGATATTTGTATTAGTAATGACTAATTCTTTTTCTTCATGTACCTTTCAATTAGTGAAGATTGAACAAAAATTACATTTTCTTTAAACATTTATTTTTAATTAATTATTCTATTTATCAAAATAGAATGAAGAAAAGGTCTTATAGAAGTAATTATTATAACCCATTATCGCGTCTCCTAATTGAGAAAACTATTGTGTCCTTGAAAGGTACAGAGTGTTTAATCTGTTACTTCATTATTTATCATTATACTTAACAAAGATCTGTAGATAACTATATTGTGTTGTAGTTAATTTCCTAAGTACCAGAAAATCACGTTTTGAAGACCCATAACAGAGAAACAGGGACTATGGAGTGGCGATTATTTATCCGCGTCAAATGCGAAGTTCAGTTTCCATTTGCGGAATGTATGTGTAAATCATTTGTATAGCCTGAAGACAGTCTACGATCAGAACTCGTCTTCAATTACTTGGTCTTCGTTACCACACATCACGAAAAGCATCATTTCTATATACAAAATTAAATTTTTTAATACATAGCGAGTTCGCATTCTGCAGTTAGCTTCTGAACGCAGCATAATAACTAGATGCAGTTAATCCGCTTGACGTGTTTCCCTTTGCCGGTAATGCCACATCAAACAGCTTTATTCTTCCCGTACATTGCAACGTCTAGGTAACTAATGGGCTTATTAGATCTACGATTCAGACGTTTCTAAAGCTCAAGCAAAAGTTATTCTACGCGATTTTCAGTCAAACGATATAACAAAGCCGTAAAGATATTGTTTTCATCTGAGCTTACTAAAAAGTTTATTATAAGATATACCTTCGGTCTATCTTACCTCGAAAGAGGCTAAAGTCAGAAAAATTAATATACCTTAACCTTTAGCAGTGTTGTGTATTTTAATATATGTAATGATAGTAGTACTTGAAGAAATAACTACACCTAATATACGTGTAAGGTGTTTTTATAAATCTTTCTATGATGATAAGAAAAATGAGAGTAAATGCTATCTGTAACTAATGTAGTCTAAATCTAATACTAAATAAAATATAAACTTTTAACTAAAGCAGTATATTTTGCGGGTTTTGAATTAACATACGGAAGTCCTTTAAATATTTTAACTAACACCTGCTGTAGGTAATATTTAATGTATACATTAACATGTATGATAAAAGAACTTTCAAATAAAACAATTTATTTATATATATTAAATTAAGTTCAACTACTATGATAATAGTAACTTTATAAAAATTATTGAAAGTCATTTGCGTGTTTGCTCTGTACATGCTAGTAAATATCTACGCACTTAAATGTCGTGAAACAAATTAAATTGTTTATGTATGTTAGGACCTTTAGGATACCTCGCACGGCCAGTCGTGACTAAGTAAATAAAATGTTTTGTGTGTTTATAACATGAGTGGATATTCCTTGTAATGGTTTATAATGGTCCATTGTGTGAGGAACAATAAGGAAAACGTAATAATAGTACAGGCACTATGTTATATGACTGTGTAATTATTTGCATGTTATGGAAATATCATATTTGCCGTTTCAACGTGACCGAGAACAACATTTTACATATAGTACATATATTTGTATTGAATTAGAAAAGTTATGTTTATACATTAAGAATTAAAATGACTCAACTCAAGAACAATTTATGTAATTGGTAACAATAAAATTATGATATAATGTGACATATCTAAGTATTAAATATAAATGTATATATGTGCACGTGTACAAGAAATATATTTGTATATATATTAAATAATCCTGCGCCCATTCATTCGGGTTCTGACTGCATTCCTGTTGATGCTTTGAGTAGGAACCAAGGAAAGCCTTTTGTATAAAATTTCCTTCATATCTAATATATAATTTATGCGACGTCACGTGATGTTCTCTAGAGTAGTTTACTCAGTTATTATGTATTATGTACTATATAAGGTAATGCTCACGAAGAAATAATGAGGTGCAATAATAAGTTAATGTACGCTGGCACTGATAAATGGCGCCTAAGTGCCACTTCGTTACTTGTTTCAACGAAACTTCAAATGATGGTAGTAAGGTGGAACTAGTGTCGTACACCTTACCTCAATGTGAAAATGTCAAGCTGACACATCTGTCACATAATAGTTTGCTATTGTAACTATTATTTATAAGCCGGTTTCTGTACTATAAATTACATCGACGAGGAAGACATTTGTTTAAAAGCATCATTATGTGACATAACCTTATCGATAGAATGCACTTCCGCACTTGCGTACATCACCAGCCTCATTGTATCAGATACAAGTTCTTGTAACCATGATTTGTATCCAATAGACATATAACTCACAGCGTAAAAACTTAATATAATACTTTATTTCAATCTTTGATACGTATCATTATAACAGATAAAAAAGATAAATTTTCATGAGTGATTGAAAAATAACCCTTTACTATGTTTTATTATTTTCAGTACAAATAAATATGTAACCTAGTATCAGTATTAACGATAACTTTAGTATAGAAGTGACTTTTTATATGTTTAACAAAAAAGATTTTTAAGTTATTAATTTGATTGTTTCAACATTGAAAATGTACTGAAATTCTTCAGAATTTAAACATTTCAAACACAAAAAAAAACTTATGGAGAAGACTGCATTTTTGCTGTGTTGGTTAGGACAGAATATTGTATTATGTTGGCGTTAATTATAACAGTGTCAAGAAACGTACTTAGTGTTTTCATCTCAAGAACTATGTTGCGTCACACAGTAGAACTGCAACATGTATGTAGTTGTATGTATATGTATGTAGGATACACATACAACCGTCCACCGGACCGTCCATCACTGACAGACAAACTGAGTGACGTTTTATTTACACGCAGTAGGGCGCCCGAGCAATAATTAATATTACAATGGCGTAATATATGAGCTCCTAAGTCTAAGTAATTTCGTGTAAAGCTACGCGGTTAGTTTTTAAACGAGGTGCCAAATGAAAAATTAATAACTGACACACATACACATCATATTTTAATATATAACTAAAGAACTTATATTATCATTATGATAATGTAATTATTTACTCCTTCTACAGAATAGGTAGTATACATCGTTTGCTGACGGTAGAAGGCATCGAAGATCATCTAGTTTGGTATCACCGCAGCTCCTACTTCTACCGCCAAATACTATTATGCAAACGTTACTATGTTTCCATTTTAAGGCTGCTGTATGCTAGTGAAATTACTGGGGTAACAAGACTTAACACCTCAAGTCTCAAAGCAACGAGCGCAATGTGATGCTGTGTATACAATCTTTACCAACGCCACGTTGTAATATGCAAGCGTATCATATAAGAAATAGCTAAGTGGCGTTTCTTGGAAGAGGCCTATGTCCAGCAGTGGACTGGCACAGGCTGTTGATGATGTTTCACTTATCATCAGATGAAAGGCTTGCTCATCTTCCTGCCTAAAAAAAGTATTTATCCCTCTGTCTTGAAACAATAAAGTCACTGCTTCAATGGCAGATTTTTTTCGGGTGATGTCGATGCTTTCGGCCACCATTATGGCCGTGAAAGCTTCATCGGACCCTGCGCTCGCGGAT
>DWLS01008248.1:0-10035 GCA_018246255.1 Pachliopta kotzebuea | reverse complement strand
ACAGACGAAGCTCTGGCTTCTTACCAACCAGCATTGGACCAGACCAGTAAGAGATGGCCCAAGTACCCCAACTTTTGCAGGAAGCCAATGCCCAGCAGTGAACATCTATCGGCTGATAGTAAAATTACTGGGGTAACGAGACATAACATCTCAAAGCGGGTGTAGTAATCTAACTAGATTCAAATTGTTGAGCGCATCACTTATCATCAGGTGATTGTATTACCCGTCGCTTCACCAAATATTACTTACTTAAGTAATCAAGTTATACTTAATTAATAAGCTAATTACATAATATAAACGGAATTTGCTTTTTGATTTTGAAATTTTGAAGTTTCCTTACGTTTCTATTAATTCATTAACAATCTCTGTTCTCTTTCAATAGTTCCTTTTGTCTCCTTAACTAATTAGTATTTCTGATATATATTTAAAGATAAATAAGATTTTGATATTTTTATAGTAAAATCTGTTATATTATTTTATCATACTTTATATATATTTATTTATATGAATATTTTAATACTAATTACCTTATATGTGTAGGTTCATATAAACATTGGTCTTTGTCTAATTTGTTATTAATATTTTTTTAATGAAATATTTGTTTACTAAGTATTAGTAATAAATAATAATTTTAGTAAGATATTGGAAGTTAAATTAAAACGAAATTAACTTTATTTTTAAATCCATAGCTAAAGTTTTATGTTTCCTATTTTACTATCTATATTAGTTTTTAACATAGCCTAGATCTATTTGTAATTTATACCCAATAATATGATATTTTATTTTAATTTGGAGTTTTTTTGATTACTAGAAATAAAGGGTGTTACGAACAAAAGCTTTTAAAAGCACACCACATCGCCTTTGAAGCTTTTCGATCCATTGTTTCAATCGGAACATGTTACAACAAGTCCCATAACGATACAAACAAGTCGAGGTCTAATATTAGCGAAGGGATCAACTAATTTTTGTGATGATGAGCTGGAACTGATACTGTTCAAGGGTTTGTATTGACTTGAATAAAGCACTTTTAACATATTAAGTTCTGAAACAACTTTAAAATAGAGAAAAATACTTAGTATTTTTTATTGATATTATTAAAGGGGAAACAATTTAGATTTTATATTTCTATGGAATTATATCATAGTCAAAATGTATAGGGGGTTAGTTTCGATGATGTATAATAAAAAGCGATGATTTTTTTTTATAAAATAATAAGTTTATTTCACAATGCTCCCATATTAATGATCGGGTAGTTATATTAAAACACAATCCAGTTTATGTATCGCATAATACACGTCTAACTTATAAGCGATAGTAAATAATATAAGATATAGTTAGATTATGATAAGCATATAGAAAAAAAAAATCACAAACATTTAAATGCGATATTTACAAGTTTAAAAAATTAAATGTTAAACCTACTCCAAAGTTATATCTAAATGCGTTTATACAAATCAGGAAACAATAGTTTTTTTAATCGTTATCTTTTCTTCTGTAACATTATATCGGAAACGGAATATGTTTGAAAACAAAATAATAATAAAAACACTCACTAATATTTACATACGTTAAACAAAAAAATATCATTGTTTTATTAACAAACGAAAATTTCAATTCATTGTTCGCTGAATAATAACCTTATTATTTCCGTTAAACATTTAACTAATATTTGGCGTATAGGAAAAATAAAAGAAACGTCCAACTTAAAAAAAAATTATAAGCAACTATGACTATTGGATATTTGGAACTAAAATAAAATTTGAGATCCACATATGGAAATTACCACGATAAAGATTAAATTAAATAAATGCCTTACTAAATATCCACTTCGTTAATCAATAATTTAAACTAAAAAGTTACTACTTCATTAAATTGATTAAAAACAAAATAGGAGATCAAATGGAAAATGTAATTAATATAGAAACTTAACAACATTTGAAATTGTTTAACTCTAAACAAATTAATGCTCCACAAAATACACATGAACAGATTACAAATGAAATTAAACAGAGATTTCGTCTCAATTTGACAATTAGAAGTGAATGTGGCGTTTTGTCGAACTTCACTCAAATTTTTTTTTATCATTTCAATCAAAAAGCAAAAACCGCTGTATGAACGCGCAAAGACCGATATGATCGGATTGAAATGTAAATAGGTCGCGTACCATTTCAATTCGATGTGAACCACCATTTACAATTTAAGTGCAGTTTGACACAACATCCCATCCGTACAGTAGTTTAGTTAAGAAATCAAAGTATAAAAGTAAAAAAAAAAATAAAAAATAAAAACGGAATGGACTTAAAAATATGTAACAACAGTCCGAAACCTGCTTAGCAGTATCACCGTCAACAATACATATCTAGAACAATCTTCGTTTTTTATCTTATTGCGTTGAAGAGTGACGACGCGAGAGACACTTTTAGGATGGCCACAACCATAACCAGGTTCACGATGTAGGTCGAATTGCATCTTAAGTGGTAAGGTGGTACGTTATGCTCTCGAGGGCACTCACCTCGCCGATTCTCCTGGACTTCTTGGCCAGGCTGTCGTGATACCAAGATGTGGCATAGGACCTCGTAGAGCTCGGCTAGGAGCCGGTTCAGTCGTGAAAAGTTCTCCTCTGTCGCCTCTCTCTCGCTCGGAAGGTTGAATGCTATAGCCATCTTTGTCTCTCTAAACGTCTTTTTCTACGGAAGAAGCGTGAACAGATCGTCGTATCTTTTGTATGCATAAATGCAGTGCGATGCGTTTTACTATCGCCCTCCGCTTTTAGACTATTACAAGTTCGCCACTTTATCAATTTAATATAAACAATTTATCCAAACGACTCTGAGCTTACAAAAGTTCTAAGAGCACATTAAAAAGTTTCCATCGATTTATGGATTGGTAGGTAAAAGTCTTTTTTTCGTAAAGTTCACTTTGACACAGCTTTCGGCGTGCTCGCGAGTACACAAAAAGTTTCCGCGAAAAAAACCAACTACGCGATCATTGTCCGTGAATCTCTGAGCGCGATAACCGTACGGTCGATGACACAACCGCCGGCGCACTGTTCACGGCACCCGCGATGTAAACAAACTGAAACTTCGCACAACTGTACTGTTGGCCGGCTCGCGGGCGTACGTGCGCCCGGCGCGGAAGCGAAACCTGTAATAAGGGATAACACTTCGTGAACATCATCGCCTCGCTCCGCCCGCACACACGCGCGCCCCGGTGCATAACGTGCCGACACGCGCGCACACATAAACAAAACCGTTTGATTATAAACATACCGGCGCACGGCAGCGCGTCCCCTCTCTCCCTCTAACGTCCCATATCAACGCATTCTAGAAAGAGACAGGTAGAAAGCGGCGCTCTTACTTCTAAATGAGAAAGCGCGCCAAAGTGAACTGGCCAATGGGCGGCCGTTATGAGTATGGGGTGAGGTGACGTAATAGCCGGGGAGCTGATTGCATAGGGTTGTTAAACGGGAAGCGTTCACTCGTTTCTAGACCAGCGACGTGACAACACTGACGTATACCGCGTAGTTTATCGCCGTAACTCTTTGTTTAGACGCGTATCGCAATTAAACTTAGTGATGGAAGCTCCGGGTAGAAATGATGCAGCAGTGACGGCGTCAGTAGTGGTCCATTGCGGATGTTTCGTAACAGTTTAATACGTATTTAACTGCGCGGTTTCGCTATGAGCGTTTTGTGAAACCTTTGTGTTTTTTTTTTTGGGTTTATTGGCGTTTAGAAGCGAGTGGAAAGCGTTGTTTAAACTCACACAGTATATATGGGTCATAAAATTTATCGCCAACTTGAGCCGTAATAATATTTAAATGGCGATTGGTTTCGTAAGACATCCGTTAGATGTAACTTGATGCTTATATACGTTTACAATATTTCACGGCTGTTAGATATATTATTTGTTTTATATGTTAAATGTTATAAAATAACTATTTCTGTAATTTAACTTATGCGACTCGATCTTCGTATTAATATGAAGCAAATGATTTTTTTTTAGCTCCGTATCCAGATGTATGTTAAAATTTCGTAAGTATGGTGAACAAAATCCAGACATCAAAATACTTAATAATTGACATGCAAAATCCAAAAAATTTTACACGATACACTATTCAATACCAAAGTTAGTTCTTATCCTTTTACAAAATAATCATAATTTCCTAAACCGGACAAATTATACAAAATACTCCAAATAACAAGAAATCTTAATGATTAATACATACAAGTATTAGGTAAGTAAATGGTTAGTGATTACCACAAAATACTTAGCACTGAAGTATTATATTAAAACAATCTCCTAATTCTACTAACGAATTAACTAAAACAACTTATTTACACCTTACATCTTAACAAAATAAATATAGTAGAGTAATACTTACCTAGAAAGTTTCCTAATGGATTATTATAAATTTATTACTATATATCCAATGTTCACTTGATAGTAAAGTTAGATGTTAATTAGGATATACACTACAAGACTATGCTTATACCTTTGAGATATATGAGTTAGTAATTACACTACAACGATCTTTAAATTGGATCACATTAGTAATCTTTAGTGGTAATAGAAGCAATGATATTTTTATATGAGGTGACAAATATACTGCCTGATGGTAAGCAGTTACCGTACTAGAAGCACTACTGGCTCATTGCTGAGTATATCATATTTAGTACCATACATATGTTACATATATACTAACATAGACTAATACATCAATTTTCATAATGTTTTTTGAACATTGTCTTCAGAAGATTTCATACTATGATAATAAAAAGGCAGAGATTGAATATTACATATTTATTAACAACAAAATCAAAAGGAAGCGCTATCGCGTCGGTGGTATTTTTCATCACTAGCGAAAGCAGCGCGACGGCGCTCCTTGTCACTAAAACGGTTGTTATACTTAAATCTTCCGTCAAGATGCATCAATGAAAAATACTAATTTTATGATTTATTCAAATAAATTTGATCAAATGAGGTTACATACGAATCGATATTGAACCGCATTCAAGTTCAAATCCCCTTTCTGATCGCGTGAGATGTTGGAAATGAAAGTGGGTCGGTGCAATGAGTAAGCGGCTGTGCAACAATGAGTTTTGGTTGCAATTAAATTTCAAGAAAGTATTGTATGTTTGTCTCATAAATGATTAGAGATAAGAAGAATGTAAATATATTCTTCTTCTAAATTGTACTTCCACGTGAATTAGGGTCGTGGTCATCATTTGAAGTGAACCAATCGATGATTTTCTATTATACTTTCTATTCATATATCATACAACAGATAATTATATATCCCAATATTAAACCTTTAATGGATGAGCTATAGATTTTTTTTGGATTATCCACGCGATTTGACACGGTCTCTTTAGCTGGCAAATAGTAATGTGTAAAGATTACTTTGTTCTGGTTTGAAGGGTACTGTATGCTAGTGAAATTACTGGAGAGACTATTATTACTTACTTACTACTTATTAACACCTTATGTATCAAGGTAACGAGAGTAATGTGATGCTGTTATCTAATTTAACTCAAGACAAAAAATCAAATAAAATAATCCATACAAAAATTGTAATATCATTACATAAAATGTGTCTTTGTTATTATATATATATATTTAAATATATTTAAGAGCTTAAATATGTTAATTTATGTAGACAATATATATTTAAAGGTAATTAATATATAATTTGTGTATTAATGGAGATAAGTAAACTTACAATCGGAGGTAATATACAGTGGCTGACAAAGTCTGAATAATTGTGATTTCGAGCTAATGAATAAAAAAAAATGCAGACATTAGACACGTGCCTAGGATGCCTATACTATAGTACGCTTCACACAATTCCCATATCTACGTAGTAAATATGAAAGAAATAGTAAAAGGAGTAGTGAAAGTTTCCGTTAACAGATGGCGTTACTTGTCTTTGCGTTACGAAATGAAATACTCTAAGTACGGTTTATATGAATTATAAGTATTGTTATAGGTTTTATATTAAATGAATTATCATTATAAAGTAATAAAAATAATTTAGAAGTACGGTAAAGGGTTTAAGGGATCCCATAAAACACTTGTGCCAACTTCTTCTGCTAAAGGTGCAGATTACAAATCAACAAAAGGGTTTGGTTATTCACCAACTCGTATTGAGCCAGCGTGGTGGGGAATGGCCCAAATCCCCCCGATATTGTGAGAGGTTTATGTCCAGCAGTAGATATCTATCGGAGATGATGATGAAGACGGTAAAGAAAGTGAATTAGAGCAGTAGTGAGTAAAGATCATGAACGTCCTATAAATCTTCCCAGAAGCTATGTTTAGGTTTTATAAAATATGATTTATCGAGAAATAAGTAGAAAAATTATAACTTAAGTGTAACCCCCGTCACCTGCTGGACAAGAACGATAACTTGAAGCGATGTGATATCGTATTTCAAA
Source organism: Pachliopta kotzebuea (assembly GCA_018246255.1). NCBI lineage: Eukaryota > Metazoa > Arthropoda > Insecta > Lepidoptera > Papilionidae > Pachliopta > Pachliopta kotzebuea. Next base: position 3,604 of record DWLS01008248.1, on the reverse strand, counting down.
GGAGAGAGTACAAAAAAAGGCGTTGTCTTGTACAAAAAGGGGCCGCTATTAAGCCGTAATGTACCGTGGTGGCTACCGCGCGATTTCACGCCTCCGCTTGATCCTGATTGCGCTTTGTGTCAAATTCGAGTGCTCCAAATTAAGGCTTAAGTTAAGAACATCATTTAATATACCAGATTTTCATATCTGTTAACAATATCTGATATTTTTAACGCAACAAATCTGTTATACAAGCACAGGCGTTCACCTCATTAGAAACGATACAGCCGGCGATAGGATGACAGTAACATTAAGTCTCGATACTTAAGTAATTTATTTAGTTATAACCGAAATAGGTATTAAATTAGAATAATACTATACTGTTAGGTAGTAAAAACTTTTGGTGGTAAAATCTTTACTGGTTGTTGGTTTTTTTAGCCGGAGAACTTATACGTAGGTGCAGCTCCTATTTCTACCGCCAAATAATAATTTATAAACATTACTGTGTTCCAGTTTGAAGGAGGTTGTTATTAGTAAAATTACTGAAGTAATGAGACTTAACCTCTTACGTCTCAGGGTCACAAGCACAATGTGATGCTGAGTATACTTGTGTCAGTATCTTAACCAGCGGCATATTATGGTCAAGCGTATCACCTATCAGGTGAACGCCTTGTCTCGTCTGCTTGATAAATAAAAAAAAAATTACTTTGTTACAGTCAATTTGTTTTCTGAATATCAAATGATCATTGAATTGATAAATTAAATAGTTTTTGCATACAAATACTTTTGTGGTATAAAGCAAGGCCGAGCAAACATTACTGACGGTACCGCCGGGCATACGACATACTTATAAATTACTTTAAGTTCAAGTTTGTTATTGATATATAGTAAACATTTGATTTTTGTTAAGTTACAATTATAGTTAATATCAAGTATTATTGAAATTACAACCATTTTAGGGTTAAATGTTGTAATTAGTAGAAACATGTATTTATAACGAAATATAGATAATTTTATCAAAGCAAATAATTTAACTTAAGTTCTGTTCCTAATTAAAATGGGAATTACATACTGAAGATATAATAAAAGTTTTTAATAATTTGTGAATTCTATTATTCATTTATTTATTCATGAATTTTCAAAAGGCTTGCTTGATGGTGAGCAGTTAACATAGACGACTGCAGCCTATAGACGACTGCATCAGAGACTCTTCTGTAGCTCCTTAAATATCAGTTAATTTACTACAGCATAATATCATTTTAAGTCTTTTATTTATTTTATTTTATTCTTTTTTTACACACGATTTCAAAATATATAGCGATATAAATAAATATGTTGTAACGCGAAGTTAATTCTAAGGGTTGTCTTCCAGCAAACCTTGGCTTGGAAAGTTCGAACTATATCCATATGTATCTCAAATTTTTCAAAATATCTCCTCGAATTAAAAATATTACGATTTATTGTTTATTTAAATTTCATCAGAAAGTATTAATGATTACATTTAGTGAACATTTTTCTTAAGAAATCTATTTGTTATGATTTTCTCAGCTTTTTTCTGAGCCAAAAGTCTAAAATAAGGCTAAACGCTCTTTCTGTTTTGTATGAAAAAATCGTTCTTCTTTTAGTTGGTCAATATTTCGTATATATACATATATATTTTTTTTTTAAAAGTGAAGAACTCAGTGGAAAGACTATGGTCTCAATCATCATCATCAGCCGATAAAGGCCCACTGCTGGACATAGGCTTTCCTGAAATATCTCCACTCCTATCGATATCTGGATCCAAACTAAAAAACATAATTTTATCCTTCTAATATCTTCCCCTTCTTGGCGTGCGTCCGTGCGGAATGGGATGTCGCTATGACAACTTAATAGCTGACATTTTACTAATATCTTCTCTTTCTTAGCGTGCATCCGTAAAGAATGGGATGTCGCTATGCTAGGCTGACATGTGCTATGTATATAATTATGTTTATTATAATATTTAAGTATGTGAAGTGAATTTTAATTTAACATATATGACATAAATATATTAATAAGCTTACACTGCGTGTATTCAGTATCGTGTACGTGTATGGGGGTCTGGACAAATTTATGGGCTCACCCCCATTATCATAATATCAACATACAATATTCATGCTTTCAGTGAAACGGAATTCTGAATCCGCTGAAAGCAAATTTTAATGACAGCAGTCGATGGAATAATTAAGTTGTCGCATCGAAAAATCATCATCGACGTGAGAATGATTCATGTTTATTGTGATTCTGTGAATTTATTTTAATTACTGATGACTGGTTTCTCATCACTACTCGGGCGAAGAGTGCTGGTCAGCTGATTCAGCCAGGACTTACAGGTCGTAGCATACTTTCTATAGAAAGAAGCACCGGTGAGTTCCGTAGGAGATACCGTCGCCTTCCTCAATGTACTAAGGATGACCAGGGAGAGGATTTTAGAGGATATAAATCCCTCATAACCCTGTCTTTCGTCCTCAGAAGCAAAGTATTTTTTGAAGATTTCTCGCGCTCCAAAAAAAGGTAGGTAACACCGCAGTTTCTATTTATACCGCCAAATAGTAATATGCAAACATTACTGTGTTCCGGTTTGAAGGGTGTTTAAGCTAGTGAAATTACTGGAGTAACGGGACTTAACAACTAATGTTTCAAAGCGACGAGCGCAATGTGGTGCTGTGTATATCATCTTAACCAACGCCGTATTATGAGCAAGCGTATAATTATGCAAATATGTGCAATAAAGACTTAAATGAATTGTAATTAACATTGAACTGTATAGCAGTTGAACAATTCAGTTTTGCAAAATAGCGCTATAAAATGCTATCCCGTCGATCACTCGTAATACAGTGACAGGGTTTAAAAAACTATTAAAAAACGGAAGGATTAATACGGAATGAAAACTGACAGTTAGTCACTGCTCCAGTATACGCTTCATGTAAATCTGTACTTTTGAAAGTTTTCATTAAAACTTTTTATTACTTTCATTTAATTTTTAAATATTTTATTTAATTATTTATTTTTTTTTATTTACACAATCAAAATTATAAAGATTTTTATATACATGAGATTACAGTAAACAAAAAGAAGTAAATAACGCTATAAACCATTCTCTTACAGTCAACCTTTCACTATGTGAAGAGAATTAAAAAATTTATTAAAAAGGTCAAAAATAAATAAGAATTATATGTAAAATCATACATACATATATATATGTATGATTTTTTTATTTAACTACTCGATGAAATTACCAAAGCTTTCACTTGATTGTAAGTGATACGCTTGCTCATAATTAAAAACATCTAACACTTAAATATTAGTAAACCTTTATCATGTATGTTGATGGGTTAAATATAACTGTTGTTATTTAACTAGTTATAAAAGGTAACTATCAAGTTCATACTTAACTAGACGAGTAACGCGTTCACCTGATGATAAGGTTAAAGACGTAAATATACCGTCCGTACGTTATAGACCATATTCCGCTCGTTGCTATAAGACGTGAGTTGTTAAGACTCGTTACCTTAGTAATTACAATAGCCTGCCACGAGTGCGGAGCGCCGGAGGACACGGCGCTCCACACTCTGGTAGAGTGCCCCGCGTGGGAGCCGCAGCG
>DWLS01008247.1:0-10040 GCA_018246255.1 Pachliopta kotzebuea | reverse complement strand
GTCCGCGTGCCCAGTATCAGATAAGCTGTATACGTCGCAAAAGACGAGTCAGCGCTAACATCATCAGAGAATATATAATAGGTCGTGGCGAAAGGTAGTTTTAGCTAAAAGTCGTGCGTAATATTTTCACGCTGAAAGTGTTTCTAAATCAGGAAATTTCCTCAAAAAAATACTATAACCAGTTACACAAAAAGAAACTTAATATTGTACCATTTTACGTGTGTATTCTCTTATTACCGAAAAAGTAACATTGTGTTATAATAATGATCATAATTATCATAATCCGATAAACGATCACTGCTGAATATAGGCTGATATTGATCTTTGTTCCAACGTCTAAGGCTGCCCTTTCCCTGCAATTATTATCTTTTTGTTGCCTTTTACTTTGGACCTTGGAAATATTCTAGACATTCTGCAAAAAAACTTAAAGAGTTGTTAATACAAATCCATCTTATGAACATTGTTTTTAGATTTTGATTTCAGAAAATAACGTAGATTTTTTTTTTTTACAGTCAACGTAGTCGTTCTTATGATTCCGATGAACATGAGAGAGGTGCGTGTGAGTGGTGCGAGTATGCGCTAGTCATCACGTTGGCCACCATCTTACTCATTGGAGTCTCCGCTCTCACCATCTTTTGGATATTCTTCTATCGAGAGGGCTACGCTTGGTCTGATGACATTCCTGAGAAGCAGTTTAATCTACATCCCACGTTGATGGTGGCTGGTTTCATCACCTTTAGTGGTTTTTGTAAGTACAACTATTTTGTTTCTACTGGTTCACCTATGTCACCCAATATTGGACGTATTCGAACTACAGTTCTAAAAAGAGACGTCCTAGAGAGAAAAATTGTGAATAATATTTAATAATTTAATAAGAAGATTAACACAAAAATTAGCTTTTCCAAAAATTTTAATTTTTGAAAGACTACATTTTGATTTTTTCTGTGAATTAAGCACCATTTATATCGCTATCCTAAAGTATAATGCTTTGTGTTTTTCTTTGATGAACATTCACATTGAATAGTAGCTGAGAGTATCGACATCACTCGAAAAAACAATTAATGAACTGGTAGCAAACCAAAAAGTTTAATGTCTTACAATGAAGGTAAACACTCATAATTTATTTCTTGTACTTCACAGCGGTGCTCCTGTACCGTATCTGCCGATGCTTCAGACGCATTTACGTGAAGTTGCTTCACGCCATCTTCCACGCGTTGGCGTTCCCATGCATCGTCATAGGCTTCTTGGCGGTTCTCGATTTCCATAACAAGAAGGGCATAAATAACTTTTACTCGCTGCACAGCTGGATTGGCTTCGTTGCTATGGGACTGTTTGGAATTCAGGTAAAAAATATTCTCGTCTCATAAGCTGATACATACTACTTGAATTTATTTTTAAGTATAGCGTCATAAATACCGACATTTTGTTAACTCTCTAATGTTTACCGTCTGTCCTGTATGATGATTTGAAACAGTCTAATAGCAGACTAATCTGCGATTTTTAATTTACATGCCCGTAAACAAATTATCGATAATAATGTAGTCAGATTTCTCATGATAATACTTGTAGAATCTGTTCAGTCCTTTTTAAGTGATACATATACAATTAATTGGCTAAACAGTGAAGGTAAAGACTATAAGGAATGTCACACGGTAATGAACTTATTAAAAATTTAATCTTCCGAAGGCTCAAATTCCTAGTGGAATTCTACGTTAGAGGTTACAACAGGTGAAAAGGAATGCTGTTTGTACGTATAAAACGTAATGCAATTAGCCAATTATATCTGCTGCTTTATTCAAGTATAAATATGGATTCTTAAAGCCGTCATCCTCATTATCCTCATTGATTTTTAAATGAAATAATACTAAGACGCAATTCAATGGAGGCTGTAGCATTGATAATTTTTTTGTCTAGTTTCACCGTTATCTTATCATAAAAAAATATGTAATCTAATTATAAAAGTTTAAATTAAAATTCTTGCCAGAAGCACAAGTTTTGCTATGACTTTTCGAGTTAAATCTAGTACAGGTGGTATCGAAGCCTTGCGTGTTGAGAGGGAGGTATTAAAAAAGATTAAGCACACCACTTGTTGATAGCAATTATACGCACCATATGGCAATATATTTTACGATATCGTCATTTATTTTACCTACCAAAATGTACTATGCTAACGATACAAGGTTAGTACGGTATCGTAATTGGGTTAATGAAACTTATGATAAAACGTTTCAAAAAGCTAGCGCGTATTGCAAGTAAGGAATCTTTGGCTTCCGCCGTAGTAGGACACAACTCCTATATTTGAATTAGGTATTTTAAATTAATGTAAGACAACTAACAGTAAAATAATCTTTTGGGTCTGATTTCCTCAGTACGCAGTCGGCTTCTTCAGTTTCCTTTTGCTATTAATCTGCAATAAAGGCACAGCAAGTTTCCGTGCCTCGCTGGTTCCGATTCACGCTGCATTTGGTATTTTGACTTTCGTACTTGGAGTGGCAGCATGCCTAACTGGACTTACTGAAAAGGCAATCTTTACCCTTGGGTAAGTAAGGAAATAATATCCTATGTAAATTAACAAATATTATAACTAGCATCAGTATTTTTCTGTTTTCTTCAAAGTATGCGGAATGAGAATGAAAAGCATGACACGCAATAACTTTTCACTAGATGTGTTATTGTTTGCCTCTCTTTTTAATATTCTCTATGAAATGTAAAATAATTTAAGAAAGGTTCATTGTCTCTTTAAGAAAGTTTACCATTAATTATATTACAAATAATACATACAAATTTATCAATATTTTTGGAAGAACATAAAATATGGTGTAGTGCATGTTATTATTTTCAAAGATGGTTTTTTAAATAATTTTCAAGTAATCTCTAATTGGTAAATTCTTTACAAAGAAGTAGAAATTATATTTAAATTTTTTTTCAAGCTTGTAAATGAAATATAAAATATTCGTCATTAACTCTTCAACTTTGCATTGTGTTTATTTGTTTTAATGTTTGCATTTGTTATAATTTCATGTTCGTAGTGTTTGCTTTATATGTATTGTGTAAGTTGCTTGTATGTGTGCGTATCCACAGTGCGGAGAGGTACAGTGGGCTGCCTGATGAAGGAGTCATCATCAATGCCATTGGAGTGGCGTCAATTGCCATACTCGCGGTCGTCATGTACATTGTCTCGAGGGAGAAATTTCGCACGACAGCCTCCCGCGAAGAGCACATACGAGCTTCAGTAGACCTTTAGAATTTAGAGATAATTGTGGAAGTCGTGTTTCCAGAGCCATGCATTCCGCGTTAAAACGTTAGTGTAATCAATCAAGGAGAAGAGTAAACCTTTTATGCTAAATTCTATCAGTGTGTCGCTATTGGTTAAATAGCAGTATATATCCATCGCTGATTACTATCATTAGCTTAATAGCCATTTTATAAAAGGAAAATAACCGTACAAGAGAACAATCGAAAACTCTTAAAACAATTTTTTTTCGATATTTTTCTAGGTAAGTAATAAAGCAATGCCTATAGGTACCTGATACAAGAATTTAGAAAGCATGTAGTTTGTTTAAACAATACAAAATACATTCAGTACATAATACATCTTTATTTATATTGAAAGTAAATTAACGATAATATTTTCTACTATACATTACTTATAAACGTTTGTTAATGACTGTTATAATAGAGTGAAACAAACGTGAATCTTTAAAAATAATCTTTGTCAGTAAAATTTTTTTGTTGTTATTATTTAATACGCGAAAATATAGGAGGCTCAACGAACTAAAGGTTTGGTCTGTATCAGATCTTATTAGTCCGTATAATTTTTCTGTAGGTTTAAAATTATACAATATTGATTAAAGATTATTCGTTTTTTCATAAAAGTTTCCTAAGACTATCGTTTTATTACACATAAATAAAGTAACTGTAAGTTTAAACATGACTTTTTCTTGTACTAATTAATGCATGTGTATGTACCTTTGCTGATTTTAAAATAAATTGTCCTGCTTGTGTTGTTAGATATTAACCTGCTTAAATACTTTATTTTCATACCAAATAATGCATTACTGCGTAAATATTTTTCTCATATTGATCACATTAGAAGACTTTTTATTTCTATAGTCTGTTAACCACTTTATTATCAATAAATAATTCAATTTTGTGTTTTCTGTTACTTGCATAAATATTGGCTTGAGTTTTAATACCAGTAACGTAATCCACTTAAGTGGCTATTTTATTGGAAAAATACTTAATTTATACTTATTTGTAGTTACTCCTTGTTTATGTAATAAGCAAATGCTATTCACTTTTTTTTTTTTACGTGGAGGAATCCTTTTATCTATCCTTTTCCTCTTCCCACTAAACCTACCGCGAAAGCCATCAGCCGTTATGAATGGGATGCCCCGGATCTGTGAGCGACAGGGCAAAATGCTATTCACTGCCTTCATATAATTAATTAACAAATACTAATATTATGAATTATTTTAGACTATAATATCAATGTAACGCATATTTTAATTTTTTAATTGTGTACAGTTTTATTTTTATAAATAATAATACTGACATGGGGCATGCGGTGCGCAGGAGCGAGACGTACGCGTCGTTGTCGCAAGAGGCCATAGTGATCAACGCCATTGGGATGTCGGTGGTGGCCGTTGCTGTTTTGGTGCTGTATACCGTCCGCGGCACGGGTGGTTACCGTCTGCGGAAAGTCTCCGCTCAGCACCCAAGTTAAACGATTGTCTTCAATAACACAACCGCCGTATGATTTACCATACTCAAAAACCTACATTTCACTTATTGACGATCTTTGGATCTCTATTTATAAGCATTTATTTACATATACTGTATAATTGATTGGAAATTCATTAACCTATACAAACAAAAAAACTTTTGACACTTTGTTTCACATGTATTGTTGATTATTATGAAAGTATATTAATGATTTAAAATAGAAAGTGTTTAATTGCAAAACAACAAATAGGATACTCGTACCTGTATGATTTTTATCCGTCAAAGTTTAGTTTTTAAAAATATTAATACGTGAACAAATTATTTTTTATCAAAATATTAATATTCAATATTTTTCATATGATTTCATAAAAAACTAGCATGTCTATGACTGTTTTGAAGTATATTAAGTACATATTTTGAAAATTTTTATTCTTGCGGTTGTGGGATTAAAATAAAGATGATTATTGTTCATTTGGGAGAAATTTTTTAAGATGGGGGTTTTTTTATGATGTAAAACAACGATGTTGTTCTTATTTATTTGTAATTGAATTGAACGTGGACTTAAACGAAAATACACAGTTCTGTGGTGACAAGGAGATCGAAAGCAGCAAATAAAGAAAAATACAACGTTCACATTTCAAGTCCATTTATATTGCTGCTCGATGTTCAAAAATTAATTTATAATACTAGAATAGAATAAGGTAATGGATGGTTAGATTTAACTACTGCTGGATATAACATGTCGGAAGTTTTATAAATTTATAAATTTTTTATTGTCCAAAGCATTGTATGAAACGTATACATTGTTTTAAACCCAGTACTTTTAACATTTATTGTTCCCGAAAAAAAGTGTCAGTTGCCATTCGCATATTTAATAACTGATTCTTTAGTATCAATTATAATATGTAGTTTTCATTAAATAAGTTATTTAGAAATAAATTGTATATAAATTAAGTTTAATGTGCGAGTGTTCGATAGATGTAGTATGTGATTGGTTTGTAGTAGGATACTTTGGAATATTTAATAATTGCTAATTATCTTGGATTTAAAGAATGTAGTCAAGTATATTTGACATTTGGCAGTGTATTACTATGATACATAAATTGCATTTTATGAACACTATATTATAAAAAAAAAAACACGAAAGCGACACTCAGAAATTATCGAATAAATCGTAAATTTTTTTTATAATCGTGTTTTATATAAAATGCATTTGAGGACTTCATTACAGTTGCCAAATTCGATTTAGACATGTGGTCACATTAATTATAATCGATTATTACTGTGTATTACGAACATAACTACGTGTAGCATGTTTATCTATAATTATAGGATAATGCTCAATGTGTTTATACCAGGGGTACCTTTTGTATTATTTCCTTGAGTAGAAAATTGAGTAACGTTCATATTTATTGGAGAAAGTGATTTTTTATTCCGCTCTTACACGTTGTTGCATTCCAAACGAAGTATGAACGCATTGTGTCAAAGTTTTTAAAAATATACAATCCCGTAAAGACTGTATTATACCTTACCTCCATAGAGTTCAGGACTTCGCAACACAACTTCGCGATTACAAACCTTTTGTATTCCAGTTGTTGTGGATCCCTTTACATGTTGGGGCCAACTTTTGACCATAGATTTCCCTTCCGTAGTTATCCAGTTGAACAGCAATCAACTATATAACGTCATTATTAGAAACGCACCAAGAGAATTAATACGGTTACTGCTAATTATTATGATTATAAACCGGTATAATTGGAATAAATTGCAAACTATCTATCGTGGTTGTCGTTGTTACATTTTACATTTGTAATAATTTTCTAAATTTGTTATAATATTACTGAAATATAATTTCATTGTTCTAGTTAATTTGGGTACAGTATTGGTTATTATGAATTTTATCACTGTTTTACACTTTGAAATATTTATAGGTACAATCATATTGGTACATTAAAATACATGTATGGAGCTAGTTGTTTTATTAATCCGTTTAAAAATGTGACAGTTGAAATAGTAGATATCTATCTATATATCTATCTTGGTATCTACAAACCTACACTTGGCCAGCGTGATGGATTAATGACCTTGACTCAGATTACGAGAAAAGTATCACAGCAATGGGAACTTAAAGTGGGTTTTTAAGTTAAACAACCTTAAATAGTAAAAGTTATTAGCCCAGTAAGGAGTTTTTATTACACTCCCAAACATGGTTAGAGTACAGGATGAGTTTGCAGCCTGAAATTAAAACTCTAAAATAGATTAATCAATTTATTTAGACCATCATAACCGTGACATGTAATTTCACTTTAAGACAATTGTTACAAACGCAAACTATGAAAGTAGTGTTACAAGTTTAAAAAACATTGAATGGTAAGTAATCAAACATTCAATATTAATATTTGTAATGTGAATATTTTAATAAAATGCGATAATCAGTTCAATAGGAGTTCTGTTGTATCAGAGCTGACCACGAGTAGTTCAACGGTCATTATTATAATAACCAAAACCATGTCGTGTATTATTACAGAGAAATAGAATGAATGGAATAAACAGTTAAAGTTAAAGATTTCATTAGACACAATGAGATCAAATTTAACGATTACCAAAAGCATCAAAACAGTAATGAGTAAAAATTTGTCATTTGTACATTTTGCCTTGATTATTTGTAATATACAGACAAAATCTAATAAATTTTACATTTCATAAATATTAATGAATTAACTTTAAATGGTTTTATTTGTTATTTAACATATGATAACATGGAACCTACAGAACGAGGAAAATGTATCTACTTGATAGTACCACCATACAGTTTTTTCAATTGTTGAAATCAATGTTTTGAGGTTATAATATTTATCAATTATTAACAATCACCTTTTAGAAATAAATTACAGAACCCTAACTATTAAAAAAAGTACAATTTTAGGTAATAATTTACTACGTAAGTTACAATTTAAAGAACATTTTGCTTCACTTGAACTCCTATATAGAAATTTGAGTAATAAAGAGATTTAAACAGCTTAAGTACAACATTACTAAAATATTGAACATGAGCGTAACAGTATTTGAACGAGTTAACATTTCCAATGTGGTTATTTAACTTACACAAAAACATTTTATTACGAAATATGAATAATTTATAAATAATATTTAAAACATATATATATTTTTATACATTAAAACTGTCTTCTTTTACTGTCGGCTCTTATAATTTATACGCTACGTTTTGGCCACAAAGTACATTAAATTGTTAGACAGTCAATTATCTTATTTTAAAATAAAAAGAATCAACAGTTAAGGCAAAATCGTGTCTCGCTTTTTAACGAATAAACTACACGGAACGCAACATATAATCTTAAGTTAAAAATGTTTAAAACGCGATGTGACTAGGAGCCTAAAAAGCTCTTACTTATTTAAATTTCAAGCTCTGGATTAAAAAATTACGTTTTTAAGTCAATATTAATTCTTCAATATTCTTGATAATAATAGAGCCTTGAATTCTTAAGGATATATCATAAGGAGTTATAATAAACAGATAAATGCTATGGGACTTAGGAATATCTGTACGTTTATTTAATAATTCCAAATTTCTAGAATTTCACTCATTATTTGTATGTTAATATTAACCAATTGTCCAAAAAAATATTGAAGGGAAGAAAGATGCATTAGTAGTTTATGAGTGACGTAGTATTCGATTTCACCTGGGCTTGACTATCCAGGCAAGGATAAGAAAGCGACAAAATCGACTTATTCTAAAAATAGCTTTCATGAACATGTGGCATCTACGGAGCCGCATTTGACTAGCGTGGCCGAAATACAGACTCGACTATCTCCTTGTAAGAATTTACTGGACTCTCAGTAGTGGGAGTGTTCAGGTTTATTGTTTATCGACAAATTCTTCGCAGAATAAAGAATTTTTTTTGTTAGATTTAAGCACGTTAATGTATATATTTAAATTATCTATCTACACTGTCTTGGATGTCTTTTTTTTAATTTTTAATATTTTGATCTACTAGTAAATAATTTATTCACCCTGAAACGTTGGTCGACATTAAAATATTTAATCTGTGTGCAATATATATTATCACTTTATACTATGTCTGACTAAATTTAAAACATGCAATATCTATTTTAATAGTTAAATATTTGAATTTGAAATTTAATCTACACATTAATTTATTAAGTACTATTGTTTACCAAAATATTATATATATATTTTTAACTATCTACTTTGTGTTATCGAAAAATTGTGTTTAAGTTTATTTTGAGAAATACAGTAATTCGCCCTATAACACTGCACCCAGATAAAGTGATTTCCCTCAATTAACGCGATTATTTCTTGCACATTTTTTGAACAGGGAAATTTATTATGATATGTATTACTCTGTAATTAAATACCCATACCTTTACATATTGTGATAACTGTTGTTATAAAATAATTTTTTCACTAATATTTAATAAATATTAATTGAATTTATATTAGTAATTTTCATTATAAAAAAATATTTGTTGCTTAACCATAGTTGTTGCTCATAGCAAATGAATTTAAATAAACTTTTTTTTAGCTAAATATCAGTTTTTCTTGTTTTGACTTGAATAAGACGCACACATTTCGTTGATAACGTAGTTTGGCCTTAATATTCGCTTTAAATCTTCTACAAATAAATAGGTAACGTTAATCATTTGTACATAGCGCGTTATATAGAACTATATGACAATACCTCTGCTATGCATTTTTCTTTGTTTCAAAATCTATCCACCGTGTTATAGAGAGTATTACTGTAAATATGTATTGATTGTTAAAACAATTATGCATAAAATCTGCTATTTCTAAGTCATGGAAATATTGCCACATAAAAAAAATAATGATTAAATATTTTTACTGTATAAATGTAACCATTTTTTCATAAGAATATAATATATAGGCCGATATTGTGCAATGGAACGGTGTTCTTGTGTATTATATGACAGTTTAAAGCAAATTGTAATTGACTAAATAATTCTATCGGGAAAAATAATGCTTCTGTTTTTATACATCTTTGGTAAAGCAAATGGCACACTGAGTCTAATAAAGCAACTATCTAAACAAAGTTATACATACATAGCTGATTAGATAGTTAGTTTATACATAACAACTATCCAAGATGTCTCTAAAATTATACAAACAATAAAAAATGTCCACATGTTAACCTATTAACTGTTTTGTTTGACTGACAAATAGAAAAGTGCAATAATATTGTAAAGATTAAACTGTAGATACATAGATTTATGTGATAAATTTTATATATATATATTTAAAATTATATATATATATA
>DWLS01008246.1:0-10040 GCA_018246255.1 Pachliopta kotzebuea | reverse complement strand
TCCACAGTACTAGATGTGACAGGCGTGGCGATTACTTAGCAAATTGTAGGACATTAAAAGATCCAATCAACTGGATCAATATCGAAATTCTACCAAAATTCAAATTTAAATCCGAACACATGTATTTAGATGTCACTTATATAACTTATGAGGGCCTTTAGTAACCCCTAGCGATTAGGCGATTCGCTAAAACTGAATCCGATTACGGTGCGTGTGTAAATCTACTTTCGCATTTGCTTGGCTTTCCCAATCTAATACTATTAGCTGAATTCGCTGTATTACAGCAGACAACCAACCCATAGAAGTGACATAGATGTTTATCGGTTTCTACCTTTTTTGGTACAAAAAAAAACTAATTTCAATGTTTAATTTGGATCACAAAATTGATGTTTATAATAAAAATTCATTATTCGCTCATTCGTCTATATATATCGTACCGAGGTTTTCCCAAGGAGCTACAGAACGGAGTAATTAAAAAAGAGTGTCACCGTCATTGCCTCTGATGCTGCAGCTATCTGCTTAGCATCAAGCAGATCGTATGTTTGTTTGCCTTAGTGATATAAAAATATCTTCCTACTTATCTGTTAATTATGTTAATTTATGTTAGCAAGTTATTTATGAGATTCGAGTATAGAATATGGCAAATCTCCATAATAAAACTTATTTTTTTTCTTCTATTTTTCTTCTTTTCGCTCAAATTATTATTCAAAGCTTTTTTTTTTCCTTTTACTTACATCATTTAATACTGATGCTACTTTGTTATCTACCACCACAACAAAATACATACACGTATATATAGTCATATTTACATGTCCTTATTTCTATTATTTACGTACGTACGTTTTGCGATAATTTATAAACTTATTTCTAAATAATTTACATTTTATTAACTCGTTTAAACTATCTTTATCTATTCTTAACTCTGTTTCTTGTTCAAATTCCTATAGTAACATCTCATGAATGGGACACTCAGTTAGCAAGTGAGGAACAGTTTCGTCCGCAGCAAGAAACCTTATTACATTTTCCCAGTAGTTATTTCCTTATAAAACTGTATTGTATTTTAACGAGCTCATTTCATAAAGAGTGAAGTGCTTTGAATTATTATATTCGCAGTGGAACATTTCCCTTACAAAGAACACGTTGGAGATTTCTGTCCGTCAAAGCGGAAGCTTCGTTATATTTTTCCACTTGCATTAATAAGATGTTTCAATTTCACGAGATGAAAATATTAGTTGCAACATTCATGATATTAAATGCAGAAATGAACTGTTCACCATCGCACCGTCCTCCATCGTCCTGGGGTTCATCATCATACCCTACAACCGCAATGGTTATCGATCAGTTTTATTATGGTGAAGTTAACGCCGTCGCCAACCTGGCCAATATTATGGACGCGAAGGCTTCATCGATCTCAGGGCTCGCGGATCCAGTTTCCATAAACTGAAATATGACAAAAATATAAGAGAGAAGAGAAGGAAAAGGATGAGAGGAGGGTAGAATTGAGAGATATAATTGTATTTATGTGTAGAATTGTATGTATAAGTAAGTATATGGAAGTATCATGTAAATACTAATACTATTATTCTAACTTAAAATATATCTTTCAGACTTCACCTACCACAGCATCTCTCCACTCCAGTTAACTGGCACAAAATGCCTGTAGGCATTAAGTCCACCTATTGTACCCTAGTTTTAGGTGATGCAATAAAGTTTTTATAAAATAAATAAGTAGGAAGAGAACAGGGAAGAAATAATCCATTAGATACTTATATATGTTTATCGTTCGGTTTCAGAGAATTTATTTTTTATTAGCAAGGTGTTCACCTGATGGAACGTTGCGCTAGTTAAGATGGTATATACAGCATCACATTGTGGTCGTCGTCTTGAGACACATAATATTAAGTCTCATTACTATAATAAATATAATTACACTAGCATACAGAACCCTTCAAACCGGAACGCAGTAATGTTTGCAATACTATTTGGCGGTAGCAATAAGAGCTGCAGTGGTACCTACTTAGACGGTTTTTCAGTCTTCTGGCAACGGAGACCAACGGTCAATAAAGATCTACTATTAGTGGTCCATCATCATTCTTTTAAAAACCACTAAGTCATGGAATTAACTCCCTACCGATATTTTCCTCAAGGACTACAGAAGGGACTACAAGGCTCTTCCGAGATCAGCGACGCGCCTATAGGCTACGGTAACTGCTTACCATCAGGCAGGCCGAACACCTATTTACCACTTTAGTTGTATAAAAAAAACCACCTCCTGAACGATCGAAAGTGAACTTTAACGCTAATAATTTTTTTTTCTTCGGAGTTCCCGAAGATACGGGTGGAATATTAGCGCTAGTTAGGATAATATACACTGCACCACATTATTCCTATTCCTTAGCGATAACAATAATCTATGTATATCATTAATTTAAATATTATATAATAATCTAAAGGGGTGTAAGGAGTATCACAAACCAACTCACGGGACCGAAAGGAACCTCACCTGCTCGTGTGAATACTGCTAATCAACAAACAAGGTTTTAACTCCTCATAATTCGCATTGGCCCAGCGTGGTAGCACAAAGCCCAAATCCCCTTTAGGCCAATGTCCAGCAGTGGTCGTCTATCGGCTGATGATGATGATGATCACTATTCTACCTGGATAATGATACAGGGATTAAGCACAAGTCTCAAGTCTATTTACTCTCTATGAAATGAAATTAATCGAAATTGTTCCACACAAAGAAAATTCAAGTTAAGTTATTACTTAATCCAATCCAGCTTTTAAGCTTTAATTTCATTAACAAAACAAACTTAATTAACCGGCACTATAAACTCCTATCTACTATGGAGAACTATTCCATTTGCAACACCCAGATCTCTTACAAACTGAAATCTCCAATTCATAAGCTTAATTATTTCTGTATATATTTTAGTTTTTTCTTTAAAGTTATATGTCAATGCTTGACTACGATCCCACGTAATGTTAAGTGATGATGTGGTCGGTGTTGGTAAAGCGCATTAACCTAACAAATGGCTATACACTCTTTTTTTATTATAGTATATTTGTTTTATATAAGTAAAATAAAAGGGAGAGGGTTATGCTCGGAGTATTTGCGCGATCAAATCAGATATGAGGAGATCCACAGAATTAAGGTCATAACCCAGCCCTAAGGATTGCTAGACTTTAGTGGCAATATGCCAGGCACATTGCTTGCAGGACTGATGACTGATAAGGCAGTAAGGTCCTAGAGTGGCAGATGCGTACCAGTAAATGCAGAGCTGGAAACCCCCCACTTTGAAAATGGACGATGTGGTGAAGGTCCACAAGATGCAGATAGCGTAAGACCGAAGTGAAGATCTTTAGCAGTGGGCGCTTATCGACTGATGATGAAGTAATAAAAACTATATTACTGAAGCGAAACTACATTTGTAACGCTGTGAAATTAATTTTATGAAACAATATACTGTAATATATAACTATAAATGTTTTTTATAGGGATTAAACTAAGACGAGACGAACAATGCATTCACATGATGGTGAGTGATTCGCTTGCCCGTAACAACGTGGCGGTGGTAAGAAATGCCACATAGGACCACAATGCATTCGTCGTCTTGTGACAAGTTTCGTTACCCCAGTAATTTAACTAGCATACAGCATCCTTCAAACTAAAACACACTAATATATGCACATGACTATTTAACGGTAGAAATAGGAGCTGCGGTGATACCTACCGAGAGTGTCTCCGGCAACAGAGACCTACCACCAGTTACCATATTCTTTCCAAATCCTTCATCTTCTCTTTATGTCATCGTTTTTAGCGTTGCCACTACTTTTTTGAAGGCCCGTACTATACAGAATCTATGCTGAATACTATATTTTGAATTTACTCAAACATATAAACAAGCAAACAGAGAGAGATAGAAAATTTTAAATCTATAACCACGTTATAGAATCGAACAATTTCTATTTATATTAATACGTTAAGTACTTCGATTTATCTCTCTATCTCTATTTCATATATTCATTATATTCTCTTAAAAGTTATTCACAGTACAGACTACTCCAATCGTTTATGAATACTCCATTTTTTTCAGTATATAAATCATATTTGATGTAATCTCTGAAATATTCTCGCGTTATCCGTCAAATACATTTCAAGGTGACACGTAAACAGTTTTTATGATTTCTCCATCAACGTAAAGGAATTGGAAAAAAAAATCTCGGTATGCGATCGTAAATATCCTTCTAAGTCCATTGTCAGCAATATTTATATCGATTGGAACTTACAGATTTTTTTCTATTTTACGAGACGCTGAGACAAAGCTTTTACCTGATGGTTAGTGATATGCTTGCCCATAACAATGTGGCGCTGGTTAAATGGTATACACAGCACCACATTGCGTCGCCTTAAGACAAACCGTTAAGTATCTTACTACAATAATTTCACCAGCATACACCACCCTTCAAACCGGAAAATAATAAAGTTAGCACATTACTATTTGGCAGCAAAAACTAGAGCTGCGGTGGTACCTAGACGGTCTCCGGCAATAGAAATCACGATTTCTATGTTTTTCCAACTGCTATGAGCTATCCTTTGTCCTCATTTTTAAATGATGTCAAGTATACCGCAATAATCTGTTCTTGACATGTTAGCTGTTGGAAACTCTGTTGTGGTAGTATATCCTTTTATTACATACTACTTCAGTGACATGCAATTACCGATAATTGAATGGATAATGAACTTTCGTAATCAATACTTGAATATTAAAAAGTTTAAAAGACAAGATATTTGGTATAAACAATAATAAACATTGTCATCAGCCGATGCGGGTTGCTTGGAAATCAGAGCCTCGTTTGTTGATTAGCAAGTGGGTTCCGTGAGTTATGTGTGACACCTTACACCTCTTGTATGTTAATAATAATAAAAAAAAAACAAAATTAGTTATCAAACTTTGTTAAACAAAGAGAAAGTAGCGTTGAAAGTGTGGAAAGTGATGGAAGAAGAAGAGAAAAATGTAAATAGAGTATTGTGAAAGAATGATAGAAGAAAGTATGAGTGAAGAAAGGTATGTGATGGTGGGGGAAAAAACGTAAAAAGAAAAGGAAAGTATAAAAAAGGGGTAGAAAAATTCCCTATTTCGAGGGAACGAAAGTATAAATAAAATTATAATAAACATGCTTAACAATGTAGAACATTCATCATCATCATTATCATCTGATAAACGCCTTCTGCTGGACATAGGCCTCCCCTAAAAATTTCTGAATATTACTGTTGTGTAAAACCGAACACGAGTGCTTAGAGTACAAAGCACACACGTTTCCAGATTACTAAAGCACTTTAGTGAAGTGGTGCGTGCAGGGATCACATCAAAAGCTGCTTATCCACTCCTTAGAGTAAGACAGTTACCAGATCAAATCGAACTGGAAATTTTGTCTACAATATTTCTTCAATTTTGTTTCTTTGTAGTAGTAAGGTAAAGCAAAACCATGAATGTCGATAGATTTATTGCAGCATGCACTGCTGGCACAATCTAAAAGCTGGGGAGTTGCAACTGAGCACAGATCTCTGCAGCGGAAGCGATAAAGGAGTAATCGCATATCTTGGAACTTTAGCAGGAAATCTAATATTGAAACTAGATATAAGAGAGGAGCAGTTATATCGAAGGTTTTAAAAGCTACTACTCCTTTCCTCTGGACATGTTTGTTACTAGCCTTCATATCCCTGGGTAAAATTTTGAATTTATTTATTAATAGAAATATCTCTGCTATCTTGCTTTCTGTTGTTTAAACAGTTATATCGAAGGTTTTCTAATTTACTGCTCCTCTTCCTAGATATGTTCCTTCTTAGCCTATGATATGTCCAACGTGAGGTACCGGTGATAAGTTTACTAGGAATTAACCTTTATTTCAGGTTACACCACTGTCATAGTTATAAAAAAATTACTAAGGGTTAAAGATGGTTACTTCTCGAAACTGTTGCAGTCTTTAAGGCAGGAGGCAGGTCGTAGCGTAAATAATTTACTATTATAAAATACGAGACAACTTTGTCCAACGGAGCGGGGCAAGATCTCGTTATAAGTTTCCACTGCCATTAATGAGGTCCTCATACTTTACAATCTACGTCCATACATTTCGGCCCGCTACACAATACTCTTGACGTGGCTTGCTTTAATCTTAGCTGCTCTTTCAATGCTGGATTCAATTTGTTCAAAATATACAGGAAACATGAAAATCTAATTGAAATAATGCATTAAATTTTTTTAAAGCATTCGAAGACCTATGCCTTAGGCACGATTTTGCTGCTTTATGCGTTTTAATCGTCTATAGAATGGGATGTATTCTGAACAACTTATTCATTTGATGCCCACGGCCTAATTTCACTGTCGCAGCGTTCGTCACCGAAAGGTAGTTCATTCTCATACTCTAGAACTGTAATGGTCGTACGGTCTGATTCCAGAGAAATTTTCTCCTAAGAACCATCAAGTTATGAAATCAACTCCCTGTTGAGGTTTTCCCAAGAACCTACAGAATGGAGTCCTTCCAAAAGGACGTGATAAGATTCTTACGGGATTCGTAAAGCGTCAGTAGTGCCTCCGGTGCTATAGGCGTCTATAGACTACGGCAACTGCTTACCATCAGGCAGGCCGTATGCATGTTTGCCATCATAGTGGTATAAAAAAATAATTTTTTCACCATCACTTTGTCTCCAATGCTCAAGTTCTTGTGAAAGCTAAATTCAAACTCTTATTCAACAAATTTACTGATGGTAGGTCTCTGTTATCGGAAACTGTCTAGGTTGGTGTATCACCGCAACATCTATTTCTACCGCTACAAGTTAATGTTTAAACATTACTGTATTTTGATTCCAAGGGTTGTATGTTAGTGAAATTACTAGGGCAACGAGACTTGACACCATACGTCTCAAGGAGACGCGCGCAATATGGTGCAGTGTGTACTATTTAACCAACATCACGTTGTTATGGGCAGGCGTATCATTTACCATCAGGTAAAAGCTTTGCTCGTCTTTTTTCGAGAAATTAAAAAAGTATAGTTTAAGAAGGGTATAGATTATTTTTCTCATTCTGACCGCCAAACTTCAGTTTGTAGAGGGTACTTCATGATGATGGGTAGGAGAAGCAAAACATGATAACATACGATGAGTCGTAATAACATTATGAAGAACTAAAGTACTGCATTTGCCTACTTCCGGTTAATTTAGATTTTTTTACTTTCTATTGCAAACAAAAATTTTTTTTGGTATAATTTCTGTTTAATTATACTTTCTTGTTTTAAAAAAAGTTTCATCCCTTTCATAACAATCCTATTAAGATGGAGCCGAGACAACCGCCTTTATCCCGCAAGTCCGAATTTCCTTAATTATTTAACTCAAAAGAAATGTTTCGCAAAATTAAAGCCTCGCTAATTACTTTGTATAAGATATTTGCCCAGCGTTGCCTACATTATTTCGGTATACCGCCCCCTTTACCCTTTTCGAAACATACTGTTTTATAAACGAATGTTATTCGACGTCCCGACAAGACGAGACCTTCACCTAATGGTAAGTGACCCGCTTGCCCCTAACATGGTACTGGTTAAGATGGTAAGGTATTGATAATGGATGATGGTAATAATTGCTTTCTGAAAACATTACTTCAGCCGGACACAAGAATTCGTTTCTTTGTATTAACCAAGTCTCATCATAAGCTGATAGACGTCCACTGCTGGACATAGGCCTCCACCCAAAATGGGAGGATTTGGGCTATCTCTCACAACGCTGGCCCAATGTGGCTTGGTGAGGAGACAGAGTCGTTTTTTGATTAGCAGGATGCATCACGAGCAAAGCGTTCACCTGAGTGTAAGTGATATGCTTGCCTATTAAAATATAGCGCTGGTTAAGATGGTATACGCAGCATCACACTGCTCACGACGTCTTGAGACTTAAGTTGTTAACTCTCGTTACCTCAGTAATTTCACTAGCATACTTCTTCTTCTAAGTGGTATTTCTTCATGACTGAGGATCGTGGGCATCATCTGTAGTAAACAACACGACGACTTCCTTGTTAATTATGATGGAGTGGTGTTGCCATTGCCTTCTCTATTTCACATACTAGTCCGACCATGGATGGTCGTCACATAGATATGCAGGTTTCCTCACGGTGGTTTTTTTTCATCGTCACAGTGCGTTATATTAATTGGTGTTGTACTAACTGCTCGTAAATTGAAGAATTTATTGGTGCAGGCCGGATTCAAACGGATACCTTCGGAGTGGAAAGCCGGACTTGGCTTTCAAGACTTACTAGACTACATTAGCATACAGCACCTTTCAAAACCGGACCACAGTGATTTCTGCACATTACTATCTGTCGATAGAAAAAGTAGCTGCTGTTACCAACCTAAACTGTTTCCGCTAAACTTAGTACTAAGGTTAACGGTAAATTTAGTAACTTATACATTTTTTTTAATAAACAAGATTTAACCAAGTAAACGACTTAAAGTATTCACTTGAAATCAAGTCGAGTTTTACACAGTAATATGATAAAATCGTCTTCATTTCCGAATTATTGAGCAGGCCGCTGAGCTGAGAAAATCGATTTACCTTACGGAAACGGTACCGGTGGACCGACAACTTGCTGATCTATTTCTGTCCTTTTATTTATTTCTTTATTTTTATGTGTAAATTAAGATACAGTGGTAAATGATATTTACATCTTGGAAACCAGTATGGTTTATCTACGTCTTCGTCGTGGTTATATCCAGGTTGGTTTTCAGTGAGATAACGCTTTAACCTCGCTCGGTTTATATTTTTTATATAAGACGAGCTACGCGTTCACTTTATTATTAGTGTCCTTGTCTATAATATGGCACTGGTTACGAAGGTATACACAGCACCGCATTGTGATCGCCTTCAAACGTACGCTGTTAAGTCGCCCCAGTAATTTCACTAGCATACAGCAGCCTTCAAAACCAGAAGACAGTAATATTTGCTGTTACTATTCGACACTAGAAACAAGAGCTGCGGTGGTACCTACCTAGACGGTCTCCGGCGAAAGGGAAACACCAGAATTGTATATCCCAGTCATCAGTAAATATCCCTAATCTATTACGAGAAAAATATCAAAATAAACCTTAAAAACCTTAAGTTGTTCATCAGATCTTCGAAAGCCTCTTCGGGCAAAAGTTAGCACGTTTTCAGCCAACCACAATCTACGTTAAACTATAAGGATTGATGGAGGTAGTGAAAAGTTAATATGGATTTATAATAAATAAATATCTAAGTTTGTCATTGTCATCATCCGCCACTGCTGGACATAGGCCACCCTGAAAATTATCCACTCTGATTGGTCCTGTGCTGTCTGCATCCAGCGATTTTCCACGACCTTCACCAGATCGTCGATCCACCTAGTGCTTCCAACGATACGTGAACAAGTACGCGGCAGCCAGTATATAACTGTACTGCTCCAACAACCGACAGTCAGCCCATGTTCAAGTTAAAATATAAATGAAATTAAAAAATCTCGTCCAACACGTAGTGAGTCAGCCCAAATCCTTCGCGACTCCAAGAGACCTATTACCTAAGCCTTGTAGTCTCGGTCTATCAAGAATAGAACTAAGGTAAGCCCTGCCTGTAGAAGAAGGCGGCTGAAAGTATTTTCGGGTTGGCGGGCTTTGAAGGTGAGGGCCTCACTGCCTATTAAGTGAGCTTAGGGCGGACGGCAAGTGCCAAGCGGTCTCATAATTTGTTGCAGCTTACTGTTTATGCTGGTTAGGGCAATAGCTCTCCCGGGATGTGCTCAGCAGACCACCGATGGATATAAATCCCACATAAATCTGACTCCCTTCCAGAGGCATAGTCTCTTTAGAAGATTTCTGCCGCGACAAAAAAACGAGGCACATGTCCAACAGTGGACTTATAATGATGAATGTTAAAAAGATCCTTAACTACTGTATTCCGAAGCAAATAACATTTGAATTTATGTAACCATAAACCCAGCGCCTGAACGCACATAAATCCTCTTATGGTAGGTAGGGGTTTCAGT
>DWLS01008245.1:0-10046 GCA_018246255.1 Pachliopta kotzebuea | reverse complement strand
TTGCACTGACTTGTTCAATTCCTCACTCTATAAATACGAATGCGGGACAAATACGTTTATTCGTTTCCTGAGTTTTAATTGAAATTCAATTAATAAACGTATAAATTAACATGTGTTGTATACTTTAAGTTTTTAACACTAAACTTCACTACAGTTAGAAATTTACAGGAAGTCAAAATCAGGCAAGTAGGGGGTCTACGACACAAAAAAGTTTGGTGAACTCTGGTCTAGAGGTCGCTATGCCATCACCGAGTCCTCAACGTCAATCGGTTCTAAGAGCTATAGTTCTATATTATCAACAATAAATATGTAACGACTGTTCAGTATTACGAACTGACGATCCCATCTCGTCTCTGATTCCTCAAGGTCATCTTGCCCTGACTCATCGTTGCTTGTGTAGAAGAATTTGTAACATTTCAATTGCCAACGATTGATGTTTACTACGTTGCCTTACTGTGTGGACTTTTGTCGAACCGAAATAGAATCCGTCTTTGTTTACGTTATCTGGCATTACGCAGTGTGACTGCTGTGTACTGTGATTATTTGTGAACGCCCTGTTCAATGATTGACGAAATATCGTCAACTGTCAAATAAATTTGTTCATTTAAATAATCAGTTTCTTGTTCTGCATCTTCTACTCAATAAGTATTAAAAAAAGGCATATTTAATAGTCATTATTGATGTACAATATGTAGCATTAGATTAGGTAGTCATCGTTTCTATAAGGGGCAGCAGCTATGAGTGGGTTGATTGAATCACAGCTGACACTGTTGCACGTGTTCGTATACCATTTAGAGATAGTGTGGTACATGGTACGTGTCCCAATCGGGGCCGCTGTGCGAAGGCCGACCCTTATCAGCCCTTATCGACAGAGCCTCGTCCGCGGCCCCTACCCGGGGCACGGAGTTCAGTTTGTCATGTCTCCCGTTACTTTAATTCTCTCGCTGATTGACATACTGTGACAAGTAACAGTTTTGTTCAGGCTATTGGGCAAAACGTTATCAAACCTTTTTTTTTCGAAGGGTAAATCTTCGAAAAGATACCTTGCCTTGTGAGGAGGTCAAGATTATGAGGAGATTTTTTCCCACTAAAACCCTCACAGTCTTCAGCGTTTGGAGAGGTCACAGGACGTTTTCAAACCTAACACTACATTACAAATCTCGTTAACCCCAACGAATATTAATAACAATAGATACATTAATATCTGATCACCTAAATGTCCACCAACAATAAACGTTTGCACGTTAGGTTTAATTGTCATGAAATTTATATATGTATATAACATTTCCTATCTTTTCATATAAATCTTAAAGCTTAACGGCTTTAACGCTTTCTTCTGCGTGTTCATTGTTTTATAGGTTCACAGAATGTATTAAAGCGCCGGCTGAATATATCTTAGCAAGTTCAGAAATTGTTCGTTGTGAGCCGCTTGACGACGGAAAGTTGGGTAAGGCGCGCCGGCTCCCAATCGTTATACGGTTATTGTTTGAGTAAGTTTGACCGGACTTTGTTTATGTTTAATTAAGTACCGGCGGCTAATTAAAGTAGCGAGCGGAGCCGCGGGCGCCGGCCTAGCGAGCCCCGTGCCCACTCCAGCTCTCGCCTTACAAACGGTCGGCTGCCGTTGTTATAAAGTTATTGGGCGGTGACGTTATAAAATTCCTCGGCCCGCGTCTGTTTAAGTAATTAAACCTAACTACAGTGCCGATTAACGCCTAGAAATTGGGTATTGTGTTCTCCAACATTAATATCGCGTTACAATTCGCAGAGATTATTACTGAACGGAATAGAAACAACGATCCGGCAGTGAAGTGCGAGCATTTCCATTTGCGATCCTAAGTTTAACTAATACTCCCGGAGCGGAGAGTGCAATTTGGTGCTGTGCAAATAACTCGAGTGGCGTCAACGTAATGCGAGTGAGGTATCACTTACATTGAGCTCTATGTTCGCCTGTGTCGTTGTCAACAAAATATATTGGAGACATCGAGGAATGTATAGATACAGTAAGGAAAGCCTGCGTCGGGAGACTGGCGCCGTAACATTCGCTATGTGATAAGTAGACAACATTGCGGTGGATGCGGGGGAGAGAGGGGGGACGACTGGGTGGCGTCACTGTCGCGCCACAAGCAAATGCATGCGTCTAGTGAAAAAAACTGCATAGGCGAAAGATTGGGCCGTGGGTTCCGCAACCCGACACTCCTTTCACGGCATTGGGTTCTGCTGCGACTGAACATTCTTAAGATTATGCGACGATTGATATGTTTACAGTAACCCAACACCTCACCCGAACATTCGCGTGGTGCCCTATGTATGCCCACGCAGGACCCTACTCCAAGTCATCTACATTTCTTTATCACCGTTACATTTTTTAGCACATTTACTGCCACATCATCATCTATGGAAACCAATTATTTTGAAATCTTATTTATCAACGTATATGTAAACGATTGATTGTATCTGGTAAATAAATGTTTCTTTTTTTTTAAAAAAAAAGGAAATTGAGTTAACTGTTTTTTCAAATTTGATTTGGAGACAACTACGGACCCTATGTACTCGGATCCGAGTGTTTGACAGAGAATGTGTTAATCTCCTAGAAGTCGCCTGTATTATATAATTCGAAAACAGTAACAATAACAATGAAAATTTACAGAAATGTTATATATCTATCAAATATCCTCGCAAGAATTGCATATGACGATATATAAACTTGTCCGTATCTATCACAGAAATTTTATATCCATAATTTTTGGCTTGTGATGGATTAAGGAACTCCTTAATAACTTAGCGGAGAGTTTGTTACCTGCGACACGCGTTGAAGAGGTGTCTCATACGTCTCGGTCAAATTCTTCGAGGTGCTCATCCGTCTGAAGAGTCCCCCTCACCATCCTTCTTTCGCCTTTACATTCCTCCACTTGACAACTAAGCTCCCTGAGGCTTTGATCGATTTCCTTAAGCTGAAAAAGTGTGGCGCTATTTAGGGGAATATTTAATAGAAGAAAGGAAGATTTTTAATATTTAATCATATACAATACTCTCTTTCACGTCAATACCCTCGATAATTTTAATCTTTCTTTGTATTACCTTAAAACTGTGTACTTAATACTTATGGGCATCTCTACTTAGGAAGTGAAAAGATGCTTGTGGTAGATGAAAAGGAACATTAAACTATAAAAAAAGGGGTTATAGTTAGTATCAGTTTATAGACAGAAGAATCATTGCGAGAGGAAGCTAGCAAAGTACAGTTGATGGTAATGTACAATATTAACCATGCCTGAAAGAGGGTATTTTAAATATATTTTAGGATTTCCTCTGCTGTGTGATGAAAAGTCAGTTGAAATTTACAACATCCAGAATCATGTATGGTTTGAAGCACTTTAAGAGGAACCAATTGAAATTTGCCGTCTACAGTTTTTACTCTTTCCGGGTCCTAGTTCACAAAATAGCCTTAGTAGAACTTGTCTATTCGTCTAGTCTACTACTGTTTTAAATGTATAGGCAACATTAAAGATTTAACGTTTTGACATGTTGCCAGGAACCGTTGTAACGGCGTGTATGGAACAGACTCCATAACCTTTCAATGTTAGTTTACGTTCATTGATGTTTGTTTAATTACTTACCTAATAATTTTTATAAATAGTGTTGAATGTTTAAAAATAATACGAACCCCCTTAAACATAATAGCCAAAAATTTTCGGCCAATGTAGTAGTACTGTATCGTGTGACATAAAGGTACAGCGAAATAATGTTATTATAAGTTAATTTCTAATATCTGATAAACAGTTTATTTATTTACTTATGTATAAATAGGTAGATATATACAACATGGTGTACAAAAAGATCCATTACAACTGTCCCGTGGCGACTGTGCAGATCTCCAACGTTAGAGTGGAGAGAGCTCGGCACGCTGCGCACAGATGCAAAGAACAGCTGCCGTACAACAATGTGGAGTTGGACAAAAGTGAAGTTTCAATGAACTGCTTTTTTCTCCTAACAAAGGCGACGCAACGGTGTTTCAGGAAGTAGTCTCTGCAAAATTTTACAAAAGGTGCGGGGTGTTAGGGGCGGCCGTGTGAACGCCCCGACGGGCTTATTTATGCCTTTCAATAATCCTGTATTTAATTGTATAAGCTCAAAACGTATTGGAGTAAAGTGTACGTTTCTTGTTGGTTACATTACTAACCCCCTATTCCATTATACCGATGGAGTCGTAAAAGGCGACTAAGAGAAAGCAACTAAAAGACAAGACAGCTGCAGGGAGTACAATAATTATC
Organism: Pachliopta kotzebuea; assembly: GCA_018246255.1. Classification (NCBI taxonomy): domain Eukaryota; kingdom Metazoa; phylum Arthropoda; class Insecta; order Lepidoptera; family Papilionidae; genus Pachliopta; species Pachliopta kotzebuea. Next base: position 5,775 of record DWLS01008245.1, on the reverse strand, counting down.
GATATTTGGGAATGGTCTATGTTGAAAGCTTGGCATAAATAGTCTCTAAGCGACCGAAATTTAAAATATATCCGATGAGCTGACAAAGTGGGTCAAATGGCAAACGCCAATATACATTATCAGCGAATAGACCTAAACAGTATATGCCTCTTTAAATATTTGAATCTAATCTAATCCCAGAGTGATTTACGATTACAACTCAAACATGATCATTTGCACGGGCCCGGCATATCTGTACTACTCAATCGTTATAGAAAATAGAACTACTGTTACCTGTAATCTGATAAAAAAATCCTTCACTATAGATAGGTAGGTTGTAAAAACGTCTCAAAAAAAGTACAATGCTATCGCTATGTGGTTAAGTAGGGTGCTTTAGTCAGAATATAGGAGTACATGGGGTACACCATATTTTAAAGAACATACATACATAGAGATCTGTTTTACTAAATATCTTATTTTTGGGGTTAATTGGAAGCTCTTGTTTTTTACATGGTGTCGCTTGTGTATTTCGGGTCGGTGTTGTCAACGTGTTCTGTTATATAATTCATTGGCGTGGTCTGTGCGGTCTCCATTGTTGTTGATCCTGGTGAGTGATCGTTTGCGAATTCTATGAATGCGTGATTTGCAGTCGCATTCCGTGTAATTCGAGACCGGGCCGTTCCTATTGACTCCTCGATTTGCACAGCCCACTGGCACGACGAGTGGGCCCCGCTTTGTTGCTGTTTGCAAAGTTTATTTAATACATGAACACTTTGTTTGATGCTTCTATTATTCTTCATTCTAATACCATAAGAAGCTGGTCTCTCATCATCATCGAAATCTGAATTATTGGACTGTGTTAAAATTATTATTTGGAAACGTTTGAAAATATCCTTAAAAAGAAAAACCATACATTTTTTTCCGATTCATAACCTAATAATTTTCTTACTAGTTAAAGGTTTTTTTATTAAATTTCTAAATTTGCTGTGGTTGTGCTATGTCATAGATTATTTGAAAGGACTATACAATCATGCCACTTATCAGGAATTAAAGAATGTAAAGTGAATTTAATTATCAATAACATTCATTATATATTTTTCATGAAGCTAGGTCTTGGCCGTGGACTGGTTCAATACTGCAACGTGTTACGTACGTACATTAATTACTGGGAACTGTAACAAGGAAAACAACGGTGGAATTGGTTTTCCTGCAGTAATCTAATACGGTTGATTAATTTGAGCTGCTTAACTATGTATATTTCGAGAGCCAAAGCTAGCATGCGTCAGATCCGCTGCTTATCAGCTCACTACGGAGCGAGCAGTTACCGAGGAACTGCTCTTTATCATCGGCACAGCGGTTAGATTTTATTAATTTTCTATAACACAAGTATATAATTTAATAGATATTATTATAAATAATCTTACCCCATAGTTTTATTATAATTATAATTAGAAGATAGAGTAGGGATATTTTCAAATACATGCTCTCTTGCTTGCTTGGTACGTACCTCAGCAGCACCTGTTCTTGTCACTTAGCAACGTAACTGTATTTCGGTTTAACTACTAACAGATTATGTAAAAGTTATTTGAGAGTATGATGTTGTCTCACGGTGATGACGCACGGAACTGAGACATGGCCATTCACAATGAGCCTTACAAAAAGGCTTGGAGACACCCAAAGGGTAGAGGAGAGAGCTATGCCCGGAGTATCTCTGCGCAATTGTATCAGAAATGAGATCCGCAGAAGAATTAAAGTCACTATCATAGCCCTAAGGATTGCTAGTCTTAAGTTAGAATTGGCCGGGCACATTAAAGAACTGCGGACCGATGGGGCAGTAAGGTCCTGGAGTGGCAGTCGATTACCGATAAACGAAGCGCTAGAAGACACTACACATGGTGGATGGAAGATCTGGTGAAAGTCGCAGGAAACCACTGGAGACAGCACAAGAACAATCGGAGTCTTTGAGGGAGACCTATGTCCAGGAATGAGCGTTTGTCTGCTGATGATGTTGATGTTGTGTCAAGGGAGACAAATATGATTTAATGATGTAATTTATATAAAACTATACACTGTCATAATTGTCTATGCAAAAATGTTTATTTTTTAACTCTAGCCGCAATTAACCGCGATAAATTAGATTGTGATTTACCAGGGTTAAAAGCAGCCACTTTAAGGACGGGACTAAATCCTGAGTAAGTTTCTTGGGACCCTAATTGTTTTGTAATTCTATACAGAAATGGATCCTTTGTGTTTGTAGAGGCATTTATCTTTGGTATGATAGTAAAGATTTAGTAATATTACCAATAAACGGTTGCCATATAAATTCGAACGATTAATTTAATTATCATTTTTACCGTTTACCCGACAACGATTTTAAATGCAAATTCAAAAGTCTATCAGCCATTTTATGTCACTTCTCGGGTCGGCGTTAAAAATGCTGAATTTCATAAAAAAAACGCCGTGCAAACATTCGATCATCGAAGTGTTCGAAATTCAAGCGCGGTCCCCTCACCGGTTCTCCCCCGCTGGAACGTCAGCGCGTTCCATTTCCAAATTATTTCAAACATGGCGGCGTAACGAGCCCAATGGACAAACAACAATTGACCTCAATTCGTGGGGCTAATGGCGCGGCGGGTCCCCGCGGGACAGCCGCCACCGCCACCGCCGCCGCTAGCGGACATTGATATTTTTGCGGAGAAGGCGGCTCGTGTAACGCGACACGGCGCGCGCCGCGGGGATGCTGCCCGCCTCACATTGGCCCCTATCACATTCCGGATAGGGTGGGTTTTGCATTTCCTCTCCTCGGTGTCCTGAAATGCTTTTAGGCGACAACGTACAGTGACATCGCAAAAAATTATTTATTATTTACTTAATATTTTAGAGGTTTCATAAATGTATTAGCACCTATTACAAACTCACAATACCTCGCCATATTTAATTCATAATACGTAGGAATATCATCATCAGCCGGTAAATGCCCAAAGATCTCTACTACAATCGCTCCCGCGCTGTCTACTTCCAGAGATTTTTTGTGACCTTCCCTGGATCTTAGGTCACTTTCTGGACAACCTTCTAGCACTGCGTTTAGAGCCATCAGTCCTTCGAGTATTATAGTCTGCCACTTAGTCTAGGAAATGCAATCGTTACCGTGTGTAGAGTATATTTGTTTCTAATTCCATCGAGTAGGTAGACCCTTGTCTCAGCTACATAAATATTTGAGTTTAGTTTGTGCGATGGGCGCAACCCCCGGGGTCACCGCTTCAACGTTAACACCTGACATCGATGTTTAATTATGGAAATTTACACCAACATATGCAAATTTCCTTAATTTCAAACATTAACTCACTAATAATTCTCTTTACTCTATTCCTAATAAGATATGCTTAAAGAAGGTCACTATTTGTCACTGTGCTCATTGATGATAAGACCCACCGGATATTTTTGTTTTTTTTTCTTCACATATAGTTTTTATATATCTGATATTTTTTTTCTTCATTTTTCTGTTCTCTATTGTGACATTGTAGTACCATATTACTCTCGGCTTTGTGTTGACAGTTCATATCGCCGCGAAAGCTAGTAGTGGTCGTGATTATTTTCCTGCTGTTTGTGTTACCCTTTGTTGTTTTATTAGGATTGGTTTCACAATAAAATAACCGCGGTATTGTTGGCTCATATTTCTTAGAAGTTCATTTCTGAGATGTTTCAACTCCCTGTAATACTTATTCTCTTGAGGGTAGTGTGACTTTTCGAATTACATGTAATTAAATAATTTTAGTTAAAAAAGCTCTCAATGCCATGTCTCGTGTATACCTTTATTTTTATAAAGTTAGCATAATCAACATCAGCAGTCGATGGACGTCCACTGCTGGAAATAGGTCCCTTTCAAAAATTAAGGTATTTGGGTCATGGAAATGGGAAACAATATAAAGATATTTAATATTGTCAACTGACTGCGGCGGCGACAGAAAAAAAAATTCAATATTTCAAATATCGAACGGGAAGTGACGACGATAAATGCGATAGGAAGCGCTGACCCCGCGCGCCGATAACAGCCGTCGGGCATTCGAAATTCAAATTGCGACACCCGCCATCTCTGTAAATAAATATGGCGGAGTGGCGGCTGAACAAAATGCGCGTTTCATTTTCGGGACATTTTATATTTTTAATTTAATTAACTATGCTCTCTGGCGGTAGGTCTCTGTTGCCGGAAATAGTCTATGTAGTTACCACCGCAGCTCCTATTGCAGCGGACAAACAGTACTGTGCAAATATTACTGTCCCAATTTGAAGAGTTCTGTATGTTAGTGAAATTACTGAGGTTACGAGATATAATATCTTGTTAAGGCGATGAGCGTAGTGTCCACATTAGCGCTACAATTTTTTTTTATTCATCGCAACAACCAAACAAAACAAGTTCACTTGAAGGTAAGTGATACGCTCGTCCATAACATCATGGTCAAAGTGAAATTCATTTATTCAAAAATAGATTTCAAAGAAATGCTTTTTGAATGTCAATAAATTAGAGTCTACTCGGCGCTGGTTGAGATGGTGTACACAGCACCACATTGCGCTCGGCGCCTTGATACGTAAGGTTTTAAGTCTCGTTACCCCAGTAATTTCACTAGCATACAGTAAATATTACTGTCTTCCTATTTGAAGGATTCAATTCCCTTCAATTAGGAACAGTAATATTTGCATTACTATTTGTCGGTTGATATAGGATCTGTGATGGTACCTTCATAGACGGTTTGCAGAATTAATATCATGTGAAAGTTTCATTCGTCCTTTTGCTTCGTCGTAGAGGAAAAATGGTCGTTGTGATTGTTGTATTACATTTCTCGAAGTACCCTCGGAAAGCTGGACATCCTCCTCGTCTCCACATCCGGCCACGTGACGCGTTCTGTATTATTTATCCTCGTCCTGGAGGCCTTATGAATTAATGCGCTTTATTCCAACTGAATAATTTACCCAAATGCGATGATGTTTGCCTTTGTTTTTATATATATTTGTTATTCGTCTGGTACTTTGTGCGGAGCTATGGTAATGTGACCTGCGTCGCCATGGTTTTCCAAATCAGAATCTAATGTTCAGATTTAATATGGAACAGGTATATCTGTAGTAGACCTTAGAATGTCTGATGGTGATGTATTGTGATACACAGACTATCCATTAGATTTTTGATTTACTGGTGGTAGATATTTAATACCGGAGATAATCTATATAGTAACTTTATGTTTCTGCTGGTAAATAGTAATTTGCAAATAATACTGTGTTCTGATTTGCAAATAATGAGATTTAATACCTTACGTATCAAGGCGAGTGTAATTTGTGTATATCATCTTAACTAGTACTATGTTATAGGCAATCGTATCACTTACTATCAGGTGAATGCCATGAGTAAAAAATATGTTGTTTACAGGCAAGAGTGTTATTTAGTCTACGTTTTATATTGAATAGATTCCTCTACGGGCGGGTAGGTGTAAGTAGGAGTTGGGGGGTGGGGGGGTGCCGTATCTGAGTTATTATCTTCGCCCTCCTTAAATTCAGAGCAAAGAGGATATTAAAAGATGTCAGCCAGTCGTCGGCCGGGGACATCACAATGGCTCTACAATGGCTACCTCTTGTTTATCGCCGACCAAATCTTTCCGCTATACCAATTTGAAAGTCAAAAATTTTTGAATTATTCACAGTTTGAATAGTGCGACGCACGTCGGGGTGTCGCGCGGCCGTGTCAGCCGCTTCCTTATTCATTTATGTACTGCACGATGAATAGGGAAGCGGGGGAGAGGGGTGAGG
>DWLS01008244.1:0-10047 GCA_018246255.1 Pachliopta kotzebuea | reverse complement strand
TAATCATGCCGACCGCAGCGCCTACGTTATCCACATTCGCCTGTGCGTACAACTGCAAATCGTCAGCATACAGATGATACGTACATTGAAGACCAGGAGTAATAAGATTAATAAATAAAGAAAATAATAAAGGAGATAATATACCGCCTTGAGGTATTCCTGCTTTAAGGCTACACCAGTTTGATGATGAACTTCCTTTTTGACTTTTTCCAGTAAGCATTATTTGAACTGATTCCTGTCATCATGGGTTTTGTTGCTCTTGGCGTCACATATTAGGTTTTAATTACAAATTATTATTGAGGTATTTATACAAAACACGTTTTGCCTCTCTTGTCTCTCTATTTCTATTATACAAATAACACTTAGAGTATACGTTAAAGTTTAAATTTTTGTAATCAAAGGGTACCTCGAAGAAGAACGCATATGGAAATTAAAGAGCTCTTGAAAATAGAACTTACCCGTGTTACGATTTGGTCATTGTCGTATTTATTCTTAATGACCAGAACAAATCCGATAGTTAAGATTATATTCGAGACCATTAATAGCTTCCATATAATCAGTTTGTTACCATTCAGGAACGACAGTTGACTTGTCCCATGCAGAGCCGTGACCGTTGGTATTGACGACGTTAATTTTGGTGTGCAATTTGGTATATGCTTTTTAGCCATTTTGGTCTTTTAATTTGTTTGGAAGTAAACCGAAATCACCATTTTCGCAAAGTTCACATAACTATTGCTCGTACCAGTTTGTACCGGGACATATAAGTAGTTGAATATTTATTTCGATGCTTTATTCAGACCACGATTGTTGTTTGTATTGTACTTTGAATACATAATGCCAGAATACTTTTATGCTGCTTGTATATTTAAATTACAATAGTTATTTTACTGAAGAAACAGTATTGATTTTTCGCGACGATTATAATAGCAATTTCACTTTTGTAATACTTAAAGAAAGTGTAAAAACTTATCGCCGCGGTATAACTAAGAAGACAAACACGACTGAGAAATATATTAATAGTTAAATGAAACTCCAAATTGTTTCTTTTTATTAGTGTTTTACTTTCCTTCATGATTTATTCAGTTATATCCATTTTAGACAAATGATATGACTAGATTAACTACAGAGTAATTTAATATTTTCCTTGTTCTGTTCGCTGTCGGAACTTTATATTTGACAGCTAACAGAAAGTTTTTAATGACTGTTTTCACTTAGCGTACTTAATTGGTATCTGTGTTGTTTTCATAAATTTTTAAAACTGAAATTCATAAAAAGTATTTTTTTTATTTCCTCTTTTAAAGAGATATATATCTTTGTACATATTTTTATTTTAAAGTTAGTATGAATTAAGGATTTAAGTTTATTACTGACTTGGAGTCTTCTAAGCCAATAAAACACGATACATAATATAATTAGATAGTTGTATTTAATTGCTAATAGTTATATGGGATGAATTAATAATGATATACAATTTTATAGAATCGATATAACTTGTTATATGTAGACAAACATGATTACTGATCTACGCATTCCACGGTCCAATATATCTAGAGACATATAACTCTTTCCATACTACACAGTATATGTTTCTTAATTTTTACTGTTCTCTAACATTCTATTACAATATTCCATTATACTTTTTCTCTTCTATCACACATCACTTCTCGCTTCCTTCACTACTTAGTTTTGTACCCTCTTACCTTTCTAATTCTTTTAAAATAGGGAAAACGGCTTTACTTGGTTGCCAGAAACAGAGAAAAGAGAAGGGAAGGGTAGAATGTCATCTCATTATGTATGAGTTTAATTGTATGACTTTAATAACGTAAACAGTATAATACTCAAAGGCCGCAGTATGGAAAGCTTTGCGAATGACTCGATAAATACATACAGTATAATGTTAATATTGGTTATAATAATAGATAGTATAGATGTATAAATCAAATGGTAGAGTGATAAGAAAAATATGTAGATTAAAAAGCAAGAGGGTTTATATCTGTCTAAACTATTTCTTTCTCCTGAAGGTAGAGAAAATATTTAAAATAAATATATTACATATAATACTTCTCCATCTATATACAGCAATTTTAAAGCAAGTAAGTTGATTAGATAAGATTTAGAGAGCGAGACATTCAAATCATTAACAGCCGATAGGCGTAATGCTGGACAAAGGCTTCTTTCAATAGTGGTGGGATTTGGGCCGTCTTCCACCACGCTGGCCCAATGCAGGTTGGTGGAGAGCCAGAGCTTAGTTTGTTGATCAGATGCCTCACAAGAAGGAGGTTGGCTAGGATCCCGTGAGTTGTTGTGTAGGACCCCGTACTCCAGAGATTTAAATAGTTATTTAATTATAAATAATTCTAAGTACTTTTTGAATTATTTGTATAGCAAAAGTTTTAATTATAAGCTTCTGATACGAGAGTAGTCGTTATAAACAATTAGAAATCAATTAATATGGAAACACATTAAAAAAGCTTTTATAGTGACACTTTGAGAATGTATTGGACGTTGGATGGACATTTAATTTTTTTTAAACATCCTTAAGGAAATATTTAATACTAGCAACTATTTAAAATGAAGAAAGGTAAATCGTTAAGAAAGATTTTACAAAGAAAATCTTCTGAATTTTTCAAACACAGCACACTCCACGGTCTCTATTATTTCCACGACAGTACCAAAAGATGGGTTCAGATCTTCTGGTTTGTGACTCTAGCCTCTTGCTTAGGTCTGTGTGGGTTCTTAAGTCATATGATTTGGGAGAAGTTTATAGAAGACCCCACATTCACAGTTGTAAGTATAACTTAGATATTAACATTTCTAATATTTTGTTTTACCATCAACTTGACGGGCTATAGAGGAGTTTTTTAATATATTTTTCAATCAAAGATTTCCCAAGTAAAATACTCGAAAATGTTTTTAATCTAATTTTTGTTGATTTTTTTTTCGAAATGAAGTAATAAAACCTCTTTGATAATTGATACATCATGATCATTATTATGTAATATTATTTTAGCCTAGCTTGTACAATAACGAACAATCTATTATAAACGAAAGGTAGATTAATTATTAGCTTAATTTAACTTTAAAGCGAAATTCAGTAATTATCAATCTGCATAAAACTTGTTTGTAAAGTCTTGTTTTACACGGAAGCTTTTAACGCGACGACTTTCTACCGACAAATAGTTATGTGTAAGCATTACTGTGTTGTAGTTTGAAGGGTGGTGTATGCTAGAGAATTTACATGAGACAACAATTTACGTCTCAAGGTGACTAGTTGAATGTGGTGCTGTGTGTATCATCCTAATTAGCGCTACTTTATAGACAAGCGTGTCACTTACCATCATTTGTAGGTGGAGACGACTCATTATCCGACAAGGAAAATACCATTTCCGGCGGTCAGCGTCTGCGATACAGAGATGGTATACGGTCCGAGTACGGACAGCATCAAGGAAATACTGTGAGTGTAAATATATGATATCTGCCAAAACTTGTCTGTATGAATACACCATAACTCTCAGAGCAGGAGTATGCAAACGTTTCTTCGATATCGAGATTTTCTTCATCAAGATATTCTTCTTCATCAGTCCACAGATGTCCGCTGCTGGATATAGGTCTCCCTCCAATTATAGAAAGATTTGGGCTGTCTTCTACCACGCTTACCCAAAGCTCCATTTCTTGATTAGCAGGTGTACCTTATGCGGATCACTCATAACCCTATCCCTTACCCTTAGAGAAATTACTAAATGAAATTTGACAGTAGTTCAAGGCGATTGTAATATTGAGTAAATATTTCAACTAACGCTTTATTAGTTAGTTGGCTGATGGTTAGTGATACTTTTGTCTATAACAACGTAGCTCTAGTTAAGATTATATACAAAGCACCACATTGCGCTCGTCACCTTGAGACAAGGTGTTAAATCTCGTTATCACAATAAATCACATTAATTTCACTAACATACAGCCCCTTTCAATAATCACAGCAATGTTTGCACATTACTATTTGACTCTACTGTCCAATAGTAAGACAGGAGCCGCGGTGATACCTACCTAGACAGTCTCTAGTAAAGGAGACCAACTACCAATCAAAAATACTAAACAAATTAATCATTATGATTAGGTGTTTGTATATAATAAATACCTTTTAGTTTACGCCTTATTTTTAGTCTAGATCCGTCAGGTTACAAATCTGAAAGTAAAATTATTCTAATGATTACGAATTCGCAGACGTCTTCGGGGATTTGAAGACGTTGATATAAACGATTTCTTCAGAAGTATAACCGACATAAAACATACGGGTTACGTGATAACACCACGCGTCAGTAAGATACATAATGTTTTAGAGAGCCTTGGTTATACATATCACATATTGTTAGATTTGGTAAGTATTAGAATTTTGGATCAGTTTTGGTAAACATTTTATTCTTCTTTTTCTTGTAATTCGTATTTCCTCATGACTGAGTCTCGTGGTCATCATGTGTAGTGAATCTCAGCTGATTTCCTTGGAAGTTATAATGGAGTTGTGTTGGCATTGCCTTCTCCATTCCACATAACAGTTCGACGGATGGTCATCACACAGATATGTAGGTTTCCTCACGATGTTCTCCTTCATCGAGAGCACGTGGTATTAGTCAGTGTTAAGCTAACCGAATTGAAAAATTCATTGGCGCAGGCCGGATTCGTACCTAGTAACTTCAGAGTGGGAGGTCGGCGTTCAACGAAATAGGATATCACGACTTTTTAAACGTTTTACAGTAATCTTTATTTTTTTAAAGGGAACATTTTATAATAACCTTTAAAAATGCTTTATTTCAGTTAAAAAAACCATGTGATAAGTTGTTAGAGGAATGTGTATGGAGAGCGAAGACGATCAACTGCACAAAAATGTTCCGGCCGCGGTTCACTTTCGTGGGTTATTGCTGTCAATTCGATCTGACATATTTCAGGTACAAATTGAAATCCCTTGAAAGTTTATTCATGTTACGATACATTAGTAAGAGCAAAAGTAAGAGCAGCAATTTTTCCTGTTAAATTTATCAACGTATTGCACTCATCTATCCTCATAATAAGTGTGGTAAATTCGGCAATAATCTAACTCAAGTATATGATCAATTGTGGTTATAAATCGCCAATAATAATATTGATTTCATCGATTTATTAGTAATGTAAGTAATAATAATCGTACTACATCAGACCAAGCCAATTTACGTCCCTAACTATGCCACCATCATCAGAAGCCTGCTTCAATCTGAAATTTGGCGGGCAGTTATAAATATTAACTTTCTAACTGTATAAAAATTAACTCTCTTCTTAATACACTTTACAAGTTATTAATATCAGCTAAAATTCCTAATTAAAAATTTCAGATCGCAAGCTGAACCCAACACGAACTTTGCAGCAGGTACTGATATAACAGAAGCTTTGGATGTTAATATAAACACGGATATGTTGGATTCTAACGGTTTCAACACCGACGGTTACGTGTCCGTTAGTCTCTTCTTATATCATTTTCTCTTCTCTTTACCTTTCTATAAAAATAAATACTTTAATAAGATTACCGCCTGTTTTGATACAATTAAAGAGGCTTTGTGGTATTCTACCTTAATAGCGTTATCTTTTGTTTGAATAGTGATTAGATCATGTTTTTGGTGACATTCTACCATATTTTCTCTTTATGAATTCTAACTTTATACTATTGAAATTACTAATTGAGCAAACTCGCATTTGAGCGTTACATGAACCTTTAAAAACGGCGGTCATATTTATTTAAACAATAAAGTAGTAATATAACACATACACTCAACAATTTATGTGCCATCCATCATAAATTCAAAGGCATGTTTTATACCATTAGATTAGTTAAACAAAATACGCTTAAATTACCTACAAAATACTGAGGTTTTATTCAATTATTAAAGCTTCACAATTAATCAACTCGTTCTATCGCGCCTTTGCAAATGTCGGCAAAGGAATTATTGAATACCTGTACACTTCCTGCGGCTGTCTGCCGCCATCATAACTAGCATTTTAGCTAAAAACGGAGTAATTTATAAACCTTACCTTTCGCAATTTTTACGCTTTTACCTTTATTGTTCAAATTTACCAACGCTTTATGAACATAGGGGTAAAGAATTTCATTTTACGTAATAAATCAACGAGGCTACCAAACATTACACTGTCATGTAGTGATGACAAACATTTACTAATAGAACTTGTTAGTCTTTACTGGAAGACAAGATGAATTTGCTGTTGTTTCTTTACAATTTAGAAAAATAATTAAAATCGTTTCACTGTATAGAACTAATGGTAATTCTCATAATTTATATAATGGTAAGCAAGATCTAGCCCTCTTTGTTACAGGTATGGTTCGCGATCCCGGTAAGCCTAATATATATGTTGTAACCACAGGTCTACATATTCGATGAAACGAATGACGTGACGATTTTGGACAGCGCAATCTTGGTGACACCGGCGACGTACTTCGACATAACGATCACGGTGTGGCTGATAGAATCGTCACCGGATGCGCAGGCGCTTTCGTTGGAAAACAGAAAGTGTTTCCTGAATACCGTGGGTATTTCATTTAAAAATCAGTGGTAGTGTGTGGATTCATTATTAAATCATCAACATCATCAGCTGATCGATGGCTACTGCTAGACATAGACTTCCTTCAATAATGGGAGAATTTGGACCATCTCCCACAACGCTGGTCCTGTGCGGGTTGATAACTAGCCAGAGTGTTGTCTGTTGATTAGCAGGGTGCACCACGCGCGGGAGAGGTTGGCTTGGAATCAATGAATTATTGTATGGGATCCTTTATACCCCATGCATTTTATAGATTGAACAAACTCTATAGTACTATCTCCGTACGATTTATCAAATTGAAAATGGCAAAATTGCTGCTGTCATTATTCAAATTTAGGCTAACCACTCCAACTAAGCTTTAATCTTTCGTAAGATGATTAAAGATAATGTAATGAGATTGAAGATGGTAAACCAAAGACCTTTGTTATAAAAAGCAACGCCGAGCTACAAGTACGAAATATCTGGGTCAACATTATTAGCGTTATACTAAATCTAAGAGGCAAGAAATAAACACTTGTCTCCTGATTTATATGATTGATTGTCGCTTATCAAAAGATTCGAGTATTCACTTCCTTTTGCTTCAGGACTCCACTTCAGGAGCAGTCTCGTATCAAAATTGTATCACTAATTTAGTTATGAGGGAGGTTGTCGAGCGTTGTAGGTGCCTGCCTTTCAACTACGATTGTAAGTTAATTATTATTTTGTATAGTACATATAAAGAACCTTCCTTATTAGAATATGTTTAGGCGACCTCCGCGTATGGCAGACGTAGTGCTGGAAGACCTCCAGAAAGACCACGGTTTGATGAAAGCGTGGGGAACCGTTGAAGGCGAGAGCACAGGATCGATTAGGGAGAAGATTTTTCGGGAAGGTCTACATTCAATAGTAGACGATAACCAGATGAATGAAATCTTATGTTGCTAATATAGAGATATAAAAATCATGGTGGTTTTTAAATCAATTAATTCGTTCACAAATCCCCAAAGGCTCCATGATGATACAAGCAATAATGCTACAAAAATACGCTAGTTTTATTGATAGTGTTAAAAACTAACATTCTTTCCATGAGAAACAGATGAGACATTGAAGGTAGAAGATCTCCCACCGTGCTCCTGGAGCCGTCTATCGTGTGTTTACGAAATATTGGGTGCGTACCGTTTAACCTCTATTTTATTATGAATACTGGCAAATATGATATTACTTATAAAATGTGAATAGCGAAATATTTCTTTTTGTTAGTAATGGTTTTATATTACCTCCTTTCAGATGTTTCGTCTTCAGAAGGCACTAAAGTGTGTCAACTTTCAAACCATTCATCTTATCTCCTTGTATAAGTGGGTGTTCGCGCCTCGAGAATATTTTCGCGTTATTTATATACATTATTAGTATCTCACTGAAGAGATTGCAGTATAGAAAATTCGTATTTGTAACAATAAATATTACTGTAACAACTTATTACATTTTCAGAAAACGTCCAAGGAAACGTCCGAGACGCAGTTTCATACAACGAATGTTACCAAAATTGCGACTACGTACAGTACGAGACAGAAGTGGAATATTTGAAGCAAGACAGAATTATAAAGTAGGTATATTTACGCTGCACACCTTCGGGGCAAAGTCGTTGACCTGGTTGATAGTGCCACGCATGCACATAACAATGAGGCAGACATTATCATATTTTCTTAAAGAATATCTCACGTTGTTTTCAGTGAATTTTTTAGCTACAACGCCCTTAGAATCTGTGAGCAGAAATATTTACATGTTACCATTTCTCCGTACAATGATCTCTTTCAAAAGTCGCGTTGGCAGTTTCATCAAGTACACTGTCCTTTCTAACATCTTTTATCTGTCGTTATGAAATAGGTATAAGGCACTTAAAAAATTAAGTTTTGTTGCCTTAGTGTTTTTCATTTTTAAAATATTAAAACTCATCCATGTGTCTTATAAGGGACAAAAGGATAAACAGCCGTGTCACCGTCCACTTCGCGGATAGTAGTTGTATGAAGTACAGGAGGGAGGTGCTGTATACTTGGGACCAAATGTTGGGTGCGTATCAAGTCGTGTGTATCAATTTTTTTATTAATAAATCAAAGTGATCAGTACTTTTAGCTGATGGAAGTACGTACCATATATTCTCAAACTACTGTCCTCACTGTATATAGACGAGAGTTTAAGTTAACTCAGCAATTTCATTAACTACAACGTCCTTTGAATATGAAAGTAACAATCACATTACATTACCATCAAGCAACAGCAATAAGTGCAGCGGTAATATATATAGTAAACGATATTTCGCTGCAAATATCCATCATCATCATCAGCCGATAAACGCCACAGCTGGACATAGAGCATCTTCAAAGATCTCCAAATAAAAGGTTGAAGTTGCTTTTACTTAAAAGACTCCGCCGTTAAACATCAAAAATCTCGTTAAAAAGAAAGAACTACTTCAAGGGAAATCCGAAGACGAGATCAAATATTTGTTCCATACGTAGAAGGAATCTAAACTTAAGTAAACAGGTCTTCAAGTAGGATCAAAGTCATGTTTATCAGCTCTGTGATTATGGTGCTTATGAAGTAAAAAATCAATAATAATCTAGTAACCTCAAGTGAAAGTAATTTGATGTACTTTTTAGCAAATTTGGGAGGTATTTTCGGCTTGTGCCTCGGCGGATCGGTCATAAGCATCATCGAAATCCTGTGGTTCCTTGCGGATGTGGTGAAGGAATGTATCGCGGGTATAAAAAGCGGAAATGTCTCCCCACGGGAACCTCAACGTGAGAACAAAGTATTTGTTGTATCTAAAAGTGAGCAAAATACAAAAGTACCAAAAGCACCGGATGTGTTGCCTAGAATAAAATTTTTGCACTAATGTTTCAATATTTAGTAATTACATATTTTATTACTTGGGACCTAATAAAAAAATCTAAATTATTACAAATAGAAGAAAATAAATATAATAACTAACTCACATGACCGATTTGTCTTTTTTTTAATATATAATGAAATGATTATGACTCAACTTGATGATATATAATGGAGTAGTTTCAGCTGCACTAAAGTGTATTGGTTTAAAAACGGCCTACTCACTCATCTCTTAAAGACTTCCAAACCATGTCTGATGAAGGGATGAATGCTGATACGTGTATACATCTGCTGGTAGAATGGTGATGATGGTATTTAAGAATGGTAGTTTCAGAAATACTTTCGGTATAATACCTTGCTCGTTACACTATGTGAATAGATACTAAGGTTACCATTACGAATAGTACAGAATTTAATATACTATCACATCAATGCATTAGGTCAGTGATTCCCAAAGTGGTCTATGACAACCTGCAAGGGGTCTACGTCAGCGAAAAAATTTTGAGGGTCTATGAAATAAAAAATGGGATCCACGATAGTAGATCTCAACACATACACTGATAGTACCTATTTACTTACATCATACTATCTTATAATATCAAAACA
>DWLS01008243.1:0-10050 GCA_018246255.1 Pachliopta kotzebuea | reverse complement strand
AAATAAAAATAATTAGCAAGTAACAATGTACATTTATCGGCTTTTGCGATTAGTTGATAAAAATTATAAAAACAAATTAGTATATTATAAACAAACAAGATCTTCGAATATAGTCCGAGGAATAAAAGAGAAACGAAAACAAAATACATAAACTAATGTTTCTTTTTGTATTTAACGTCACCGTAAGAAAAGCAGTATGTTACTTGATGGTAAATGAAACGCCGGTACATAGCAATATTAAAAAAAGGTCGTCATAGAGTATTTTAAAACTTAAATAGTTTTGTCAAAGTATAACGCGCTTCTGGCATTTGTTTCTTGTCGTGTGTAGAAGAGTCCCTCGGTGTGTAAGTGGAGTACTCGTACGCGACCTTCCGGTTGACCAGTGTCGCAATGTGGAGCACGTCCATACTGTCGTGGTATTCGTCCACCATCTGGCAAAGCTCCTGGATCAAGAAGGATCCGTTGACGTTGCGGAACGACGCGTATCCTGAAAAATAACAATTTCACAAACAGATTATTCGATAGAAAGTACACTGCTTATAAAACTATTAAGGAAACTTTTATTAATATTATAAATAATATGTTTCGTTTTCGAGATTATTTAACCACGAAAGCTGTTGTTTTTCATATGGTTTCCACACAATATTTTCCTTCACCTAAAATTCAACTTCTATAGATGAAACCCTTTAAAGCGGGCTACCGTCTTTTAAACTGAATTATCATTTCTTCTCTAAATAATAATAACAAAGTAAATATCTAGAATTAGTATCACACCTTCGACACTAGAGTACAACAAAAAGAAGTCGGCATGCGAGGGAACGTGGAAGGTGTTACTATCATCGCTGTCAAGTTCCACCGTCCTGCCAGAGTCCATGTCACCACCTCTACATGCCTGCAATAATCAAATTCAATTAAAACCTATTTGTCAATTGTATATTAAATAAAACAGAAAAACAAAATAAACACGAAATTCAATAGAGCTATTTAACAAATCTACGAAATGTCAACCCGCAGAATCTCTTCGTCTCTCTCCTAATCCTATTTCCTTCGGCTTTCTCCTCCTGGCGTCCTCACCCTTATATTTTTATTTACATAGTTCAGCACGCGAAGTCCAGATCCGCGAGCTCTGGGACCGGTGAAGTCTTTGCGGCCGTAATTGAGGCCGGGGGCATTTAAATCACCGAAATAAAAAGAAAATCAACCTGCAGGAAGAATAGTTTCGGTTTGTTCACAAGGCTCTGGTGACCGTTCTCCAACATCTTGGTGATGTCGCTGAACTGATACGGCCGGTCCGAAGCGAACAGCGCCCCACCCCGGTCCCCGTGGGTCAAAATTGCGATGCATAAACAGGAAGTCGTAGTGTGATCCATTCGACTTACTGAAAAAAACAAAGCAGATCTTTTGAAGAAAAAGAGTACTTACCACCTGAAACAGTCATTTCTACCGCAGTGTGCAAACTTCACAGTATTCTTTACTGTTTGAATAGCATTATTGCTAGTGAAACTACTAAAGTTATGAGAATTGAAATCTGGGTATCAAAACAAAATGTTGCAGTGTATCATGGTACCTCTAATTCAATACCAAGTCCAGATGTAGTGGTTTTGTGGCAGTTTTTTTGCTTGCCACTATACCTGTGCACATCTCTCTCCATTCCTTCCTCTATCGCTGTCTCACTTTCATTCATTTTCACTCTGACTCTCCCTCTCGTTTTCTTCTTAGATACCTACTAAATAGTTTGTGTCGATCTAACGCCTGTATAAATATCCTACTAATATCTTCCCTTTCTTGGCATGTGTTCGTGCAAAATGTATACATATATGTATCACACATACGTATATGACATATATGTATATAGTTATGGTAACAACGTTATGAATTTATTAATTTTATATTATTTATTAGTGTCGAAAGCAACGAGAATCTACTACTATATCATAAATTAACTTACTTTCCAACGACTTGTTAAGTATTTCCCCGTGGTCCAAATCTTGGAAAGTCAACACCTTGTACCCTAATTTGGAGAAAGTTTCCTTCAGGGATGCCACATCCTTTTCAGTCCCTACTCGCTGCGAAGGTCTTTTATAGCTAAATTTATTGTTACAAAAAATGGTTATATTAATGAAAGCACAAATTCACACATGAATAATACTAGAGAAATTACAACCTAATAACAATGAATGAGTTTTTATTGAGAATTATTTTGATTTTTATATATTTATCTACTTAATTTTTGTAATATAACAAAGCTTCTGGATAAAACCGTTCACTTGATAATTATCGGTACAAAATCCTTTACGAACCTAAATCTAGTTAAGATGTTAAGGCATCATCACAGTTTATTCGATATCTTATATTTGGTTATTATATCATGGTAATTTCGGTACGCGACTTAAATCGGAACACAAAAATGTTGGTACACAACTGTTTGGTGGCAGAAATAGTGATATGGTATCGAAGATCTTCAATGCCTTCCAACACTAATAAGGATCTGCTAATAGTATTTTAACATTTTACATGTTTGTGATCGTCGTAAAAAAAATAATTCAAGTTATGTTTTAATATGTACTTCTTTGGGTATTCAATGTGTGTTCAATGTCTCAATTTTATATATCATGATCCTTTTGCATAGTAGATCTTAGACTTTGGGTTCTACAGCGTCCTTTTAAAATAAAACAAGAATGAACTTACTTAAAATATCGAGTGCTCTTATAAACCTTATGATTGAATATGACAAGATATTTGTCACCTGACATGTCGTAAAACAAATCGTCGGGATCGAATTTTGGTTTAGATCTAGTTACCGCCGCTCTCTTCTCGTTATCATTCTCATTATTCATCTGGCTGTAATAAAGAAACCATGGTTTTTCTTAAATCAATACCTACTGTAATATTATACAACGAAACAACAGAACGATCAACACGTTTACTAGATGGTAAGTGGTACATATTTGATATTAGGAGACCGCTTCCGAAAACGAAAACTAACAATCGTACTAATGACACCTTTGATGATGGCGCGGAAAAAATCGTTCATGATTAAAAAATACATTTTAGAATGTTTTATTGGCAATATTTACGTCCATGTTAATACAGCTAAATGAAATGAATGTTCAGCAAGAAATATAATACTTTACTAAAAAAAAAACAAGCAATGAAACACAAAATCAAACAACCGGTGCTCGGGGTCAATGACCGCACGGCCGCACAGGGCCCTTTGAAATAAGGTTCAAATTGAAACCGACATTGATCGCTAGCTGCAGGCTGTTTCATTGCTGGGTTTTTGTTTGTAATATATTTTTACACAGTATAACATAGAAAATAAAACAATATTAGTCTGTTTTTAAGTACATATTGATTTTTATATAAATATAAAAATTTCCTATAATTCTTCGTGAAGTGAAACTGATAATGTAAATAAGTTAAAATAAATAACTTTTAAGTCCGTCTGTAAATATACTGCATGATGGAAGCGTTTATCAAATTTATTATACATCATGGAGAAAATCATCGCGAAACTAACTGTTTTACGTTTTCAATAAACAAAAATATTATCATATATAGTAAATATAATACCATAAATAAAACATAAAATCTAATCGTCATCAACCGGAGCACGGCCTCTAATATCTCCACCCAGACCTCTTATATCTAATCAGTGATGTTTAAATGAATATGGTTTGCGTTTATTACTCATAACATTTTATCGTTAAACAGATAGTTTTGTTTTATACACTACACATTAATAGTAATTTAAAATAGCGAAACTATTTGCTACCACTTTTTTCTTTATATGTGTGTATATTTAAGACAAGTCTCTTTCTAACTTATTCCAGACTTTACCACCTTTCAATCAGGTGTCACCTTTCAAGTGATGGTTAAGCGCTAGCTTTATAATAAAAAAAGAGATAAAATTTGTACCATCATTAATGGTAAGATTAAAGTATTATTACCTTAAACATAGTATAAATTAATCATATATTAAAAGTACTATTAATAAGACAATTTATACTTTATATTGTTTAACATTAAAGGATATACGCTATTGTTTATAGCTATGTTTAAATTGACTCTTATATTATAATTTTTTCTATATACATTTAAAACATAACTAATCACCTGTAGCCTGATGTAGCAAAAATCGGATTCACGTCAGCAATACTTTCTTCCATTTCGTTTTCTTTTTGCACTCCCCAAAAACATTAACTATGTGTAGATATTTAATGATATTTACATTAAAATTTCATTTATTGTGGAAACTTCACTCTGGTCATGGAACCGACAGAATTGATAAGTGTCGATAGTAGCGTATCTGATAAGAACTCGGCGACCGACATATTGATAAAGTTGTTTTTTTGTTAGTATATATATATATACACATATTAAGTAATAGAATTCGAAATATAAATGATTTATTTACATTAAAATATTCTTAGAAAACTTTACATTTTACAAGGACAGAATAACATGGATATTGAAGACAATGAGAGGAATATATTATCTCTTTTATCAGATTATATATAATTATTCAAATAACAACGTTAGATTCAAATCCTTCCACAACAAACATGATTTCTTCATCACCATCTGTATTTTTCTTTCGCCTCGATCGTTTTCTTCGATTACTCCATATTACGGTTGATATATTCATATTACTCGAGGATACATTGAAACTAGCACACAGACTTTTATAAAACTTCAAAACACTCGTTGCACCTTTTAAATACTGTTCCATATAGTTAATAGGTTCTGTTTGATTTTCAAGTTTCAAAGAAATATTATACACAAATGTACCGTTGTAACACTTGGAATATACAGTTTCAACGAACGGACGTCCACACATAACGTTAAGACTGTTTAACTGTTGCAAGCAGCATTGGAACTGTGCGAATGAATGTATCTTTTTTATATCGTAGCTCTTAGGCCTCTTTCTGATGCTGTCATCAATCTCAAAATGTTTCAGTAATACACCGGCAGCTATTAGACAGTCCTCATATTGTAACTTATGTCTGTTCAAAAATAATTCATCTATTGTCGCACTTTCAATTGGTCTTTTCTTAAGCTCTTGCAGTTTCTTTGAGTATTTATTATTGAAGAAGTTGTGACCACGGAACGAACCGGTCTTCTCATCAATAGCTCCCAAATATACATAAGTCATTATTAAACTGTGAACATGAGAGAGCGGTACACTACAATTAGCTACCCACCATAACACAGATATCATGAACAATTGAAAATTTGTGGGCAATAATTCTATACTATTAAAATCAATATTTGGCAATTTTTGATCAAGGAAATGATAAAAACATTTCTTTAATTCTTCACTTGATAGTTTACTGTAAGGAGTTTCTATCAGTCTTGATATAGAATATTCTTTACCAACTGATATTCTTTTATATAAACAATCTCTTTCTCTACTAACATATATAAAACTTTCATGACCGAAGTCGGTTAACAGGTCAAATGCATATCTCATTATAGGCAAGGCGCACATAAATGAATCTTGGTCTGAGTAATCTTCAGCTTGAGGTGAACAAAAATGTAAATGATGTGTGTAGAGGTTCAAATAAGAATGTGGTATTTGATTACAACGAACAGCTTCTGCAAACCATTTCAGTAAAATATCTGTATCATCACTGTTCATTTCCTCTGAGTCTGAATCAGTATCAGATGATGAACAAGAATCACTGTCATTACTACTTTCTCCATTTTCATCATCTTCATGATCACTGTAATGTTCATTTATATTTTCTGGCATTTTTATTGCCAAGTTGAGTTCAGGATTTCCTTCAGATATATTAAAATATTTCAATGATTGACAATGTGTTTTATTATAGCCATTGATGCTTTTGGTTATTATCGCAAATACCTTTTTTCTCTGGTTTGTTTTTAACCTTCCTAATATTTTAGCTATTGCGGAGTCAAGTGTTTCACTCTGCAGCCATTTAAACAATGTGTGTATACTTCTCTGTTGTTCATTTTTCTTCTTTTTACTTTTATGTAGTTTCAAGTGTGAAAAGAATTTCTTGAACACTCTTTTCTCAACAAAATCATTACCGAGAAGAGTTGCTAGCAACGGTAACAATTCTTCTTTTATACCACCAAAATGTTTTACTAAATATTCAACTCTGTAAATCTTACATTCTATGACATGAATTTTCTCATCATTCATATGAATTTGTTTTGGTTTCATTTCAATTGTATTAAAAGGTATATAAAGGACATTATAAATAAAAAAGTCTGAATCATAACTTAAAACTGGGCAATTTAGATGTCTAGCCATAACAGCGATTTCTTCATCAGCTTCAAATTCACATACTGTATATGGGACATTCATTTCTATGAGAACTTCTTTAAAAACATCCCGCAGTAGGAAAGGAAATATATGCAAACTGCTTTGTGTAACAGGATCTAAATGTGAGGCACCATGTATCTTAGACCTGAGTCTATTATAAGCTGTCTTTAATTTTCTCACTTCATAACTGCCATCAAAAAGAATGTAAGGTGTAATTTTGCATTTTCGCAAGTTCTTAAAAAATGTCTTTGTGTATGATGCAAATTTATCATAATCACCACCAAAAGCTGAGAATGAATTAAGCAACCTGTAGAGCTGAGCACACAGGCTGTGCCCATCAATCACAAGACTGGTATCGTGAAGATAATGACGACGTAGAAAAGCATCTTGGTTACAATTAACATATGTTGTTAATCCTCTGACACCCATATTAGTATTGATTTGTCTTTAAATTGGAGTTAAAAAGTTCACATCCACAATTTTCTACGTATGTTCTCTCTGTAAATTTAAATATTATGAGTATATTAAATGGTTAATTATGATTTTATACCTATATTTTTATTTGAAAACAGAATATTGTATAGGGGGTGTAAGGTATCCCAAACAACAACTCCTAGAACCCAAATCAACTTCACCTGGTCATGGTGCACTCTGCTAATCAATAAACAAGGCTCTGGCTCCCCACCAAACCCCATTGGGCCAGCGTGGTGGGTGATAGCCCCAATCTCCCCATAATTGAGAGAGGCCATCGTTCAGCAGAGGACATTGACAATTGGCTGATAAAGAATATTTTTATAATACAGTACGTTATACAATATCTACGGAGATTACAAATTTTGTATCTACAATATTACAAATATATAATAGTAATAAAAGTATACACACCTTCCCTTAAATTTCTCGATATTAATAAGAATCGTACAAAATAAAAACTCATGTAATATCAAATAAAACCTTATTAATTAATATTTTAATTTAATTATTGTAAATAACGCAGCATGTGGATCTTATCAAACGTCAACGAAATTCAAGATATTCATTAATATTCATATTTCTTTTAAAAAATGGGATCATGTTTTGTAACATTTTAGTAATATGATTCTAATAAAATTACATTAAAATAATTTAAATAACAATCTAGGTAGCACAAGTTTCCTTATAGAAGTTAGAGATGAAAAAAATATTAATTATGCTAGAATATTTCCCCATAAACGGAAATAATAAAATAATGTAAATGAAATAAATATACAATAAAATTAAAACTTCGTAAATTTCTTAAATAATAAGATTTTGTGTGTTCGTATAATTTTATTGCATTTAAAAATAAAATATTTAAAAACTGGCAACACTTTAAATTCTGGAACTATCATTTTAACGTCATACGTATAAGAAACTGGATTGTGCCGGCGTGTTCATATTGAAACAAATTCACACATCACGTGTCTAAATATAAATACTATTTCTAATCAAATTATTAATCACACGTGTAGTTAATTTAGGAATTTTTGCGCAAAATAATAACTGTGAGTATCATGTTTATTTGTGACAACTTTACCACGTTTTTTGGGTTATTACCACACATGGTTTACGCATTATAATTGTTATGCTTCTATTTATATAGGTTGGTTACAATGACCGAAGAAAAAGAAGTCGCGACTGAAACCAACGGCCAAGAGAGTGGAAAAGAAAATGATGTTGAAGACGTGAACGCATTAGAAACATCTATCATTAGACAAGTTGAATACTACTTCGGTAAGTAAATGCAGGGCCAAAAGGAGTAGCAGACATTTGCGAAAGGCCTATGATTTATAGGCTGATGATGATGAAAGAGTTTGAACTTAACCTCTTTAAATTATTATTAAAAACATGAATAAATTACATTTATGAAAATATCGAAATTTTCGTGTTAATTTTTTAATATATTTTTTTTTAATTAGGTGACGTTAATCTTCCTCGGGACAAATTTTTATCTGAACAAGTAACATTGGATGAGGGCTGGGTACCATTAGATGTTCTCATCAAGTTTAACAGATTAGCAAAACTGACTACGGACATTGAAGTCATAGCCAATGCTCTTAACAAGTCTACTTCTGGTCTCCTGGAGGTTAGTATGTTCATTCCTTTTAGTATTTTAGTATAAATATGTGCTATGTGGTTCAAACATGTAGTGATTTAAGTCTCACACCTTAAGATACTTTGAAGCACACTGAGGGTATTGAAATCTTCGGGATCCATTGTTTTTGTGAAGTAATATCTACCAATTAGCTCTTGACCTAGAATAGAACACTATTATTTTGATTCTCTATGAACTGCTTAATGATGATAAAAGAATAACGAGAGTTATTTATATTGACTTAATTACAAAATACATAAATTATATTTAATAAGAAGGCATATTAACTAGGAGAATAAGCAGTATATACCAATATTATTTACCAGTACATATTGCTCATTCTTTAATAGAGAAAATTAATTAAAAAATGGTGTTTTAAAAAAAATCTGGCACTTTTAAAATATTCTTTTTGAGAGTAAACAATATTTCTTTACAGGTTTCAGATGACAATAAGAAAGTCAGAAGGAATCCAGAATTACCATTACCGGAAATGAATGAAGAGAGACGTAAAGAAATAATTGCAAGAACAATTTATGCAAAGGGTTTTCCCAAAGATTCTACTCTGGATGACTTACTTAAATTCTTCGGGCAGTTTGATGAAGTAGAAAATATTATAATGAGGAGGTATCAAGAACGGCAAACAAAGACGAAACATTTCAAGGGTTCAGTTTTTGTCACTTTCAAAACATTAGAACAGGTATATTAACATTGGGTTATATATGCTTCATCTTTATCTAAGTCGTATTTTCTCGTAACTAAGGGTCCTTGGAAGTTATGATGTAGTGATGTTGCCATTGCCTTCGCCATTTCACATACTGGTCCGGCCACAGATGGTCATCACATAGATATGTAGGTTTCCTCACAACGTTTTCCTTCTCCGTCAAAGCAACAAGATATTAGTGAGGGTTACCAACTGCAATTAAATTGAAAATTCATCGGTGCAGGACGGATTTGAATCCACTACCTTCGGGTTGGAAGGACAGCATTTAAACTCCTAGGCTATCATGGCTTATGCTTCATCTAATGTCCATATAAAATCAAAACAAAATTTATGACCACAGACATCTCAGACAGTTACATAATTTCAGCACTAAAACTTTTTAAAAGCTTTTATATTTTGATAAGGCTTTTTGAAAAAGAGACTTAATTTTTTATAGATAAAACTTAAATATGACAATGGGTTGAAAAATGTTACTGTATTTCGATTTAAAGAGTATTTTAATAAGTTAAATTATTCATGTATATATCACTTAATACCTTTATATAAATGAATGGGCACAATGTTATTAGCTGCAACAAATGCAACGTAGATATGAGCTAGTGTTTTTTTTATTCCTCAAAATGAGTAAACCCTTCACGTAATGGTAAGTGATACGCTTGCCTATACAGGGAGCTGGTTAACACATTCAAACACTTTGAACTGAGTGCATAGGGTCCATAGTTGTGTCTCCAAATCAGGTTTAATAAAACAGTTAACTCAATTTCCTTTTCTTTTTTTTTTTAAATAGAATTATTTATTTACCACATAGTAGTAATAGATTTTTCGAATGATGTCGATGCTTTCGGCAAGTATTATGGCCGCGAAAGCTTCATCGGACCCTGAGCTCGCGGATCCGGACTCCGCGAGCTGAAAAGTATATATATA
>DWLS01008242.1:0-10052 GCA_018246255.1 Pachliopta kotzebuea | reverse complement strand
CCTATTCACTCTTTTCTTGAAGACGCCCACGTCGTAATTGGACGGGAACACTGACGCCGGCAAGTTGTTCCATTCCTAAATTACCTGTTTGTATCTGTTCCAGTTGGTCGGCAATGGAAATCACAATATGGAGAATTAAGACAAGTCAAATCAATTCTAGCGGCTCTCCGCGAAGCAGGTTCATTCAAAGTGTGAAGTAAAACACCGCATAAAGCTTCCGCCATGCGAGGAGTTGCGCATTCTGCTAACTGTCGAACTACTGCGTTTACACCACCACACGAGATGAACAGTTCGGGATTTAACACACCTGTAAATATTATATAAAAATCTTTCTTAATTTTACAATGATAAATGCAATTGAAATATAATCATCATTATTACATATCATTTCATCATGTGGCCCAACGTGTCACCTCGTTCCATTTCGTACCATCGATCATTACCTCACCTCACTACTGACTACTGTTACATATATACATTTCTCTTTTTTAGTATTCTACTTTTCTGCTCAATTACATAAATTTAGTTTTTTATTCATCATTGGCAGGAGTGGGATGTTAAATAGATGACTTGCAATACACCTTCCATAAGGTGTTGCTATTTTATGTGGTATACATAGTACTACATCACCCAGAGACATAAGATATTAAGTGAAACAGAAACCACAAATAAGATTAATAAAAAGTGCACCCACAGCAAGTTAACCAATGTTTCCAAAGATGCACACTATTATAATACTGATTCAGTGACAAGAATAATCAATTGACAAATCATAAATCCCTCCTTTTTTTATGAAGAAGGACCAAACACTCACAAATTTCAGCCAATGTAGCAATGGCTGGTCTTGAAAGTCTGTCTCCAGTACCATCTCCCGCACTTCCAGCACGTGCCACTGCTGTCAGACATCGGAGCAAACCCTGATCAATATAAGCTGCTTTATGATATCGTAATGGTTGTTCAACTCCGCCCACTACGGCTATTACACGTCGAACCACACGCAAAGCTTGGGCACGCTCTTCCTCATTCCTCAGCATCAAGTCCATGGACCTAAATAGTAAAATATTATTATTTCGATTTGTCATAATGATCTCCACTTTTCCCTATTGTGGACTTAAAGAAAAGTTTAAATAGATATCTTGCTAGACTTAAAACACAACAGAGGAATTGAATTAACAACATTATTGTAACAGATTCCTTCTCAAATTAAGGAGTAGGGCAAACAGAAACTACTCCCCGTAAGGGTCACTCATCAAATCTGCTTAGAATTCTTGCCTCTTCTGGGCTGAAATATAGTGATCATTCAGGCAATATTGACAGTCGATAAATAACTCCTCAAATAGAAGAGATAGAGAGGCAAATAAATCTAAAGCATTGAAAACTATTTGAGAAAAAAGTTTACTATGAATAAATACTGAATAGATGGATTTAGGTTGTAGATTTGATTACAGTAATCATATAGATAAATAAAAGTCTAAGGTAACACACATCCCTCTCCCTGCCCACCCTGGACCTTCACACCAATCTCACCTACACTGGCCATATGCAGTACTTTTCCGTGGCAGTAACTAATGGTTATAGTAAAAGGCAAGTAAAGCTAAACAACAATCAAATTCATTCATCAATTCAAAAATTCATCAATAACAATCAAATTCACAAATTTATTACCTGGTGACAATATGGGTCAATTTCAGAATGTTGAATGTGGCAACATCATTCTCAGTTTTTATTAAATATCTCAAGGCTCTCAATGCTGCGGCTCGTATAACCATAGATTCATCAACAAGACTCATGCGAATGCTGGAAAAATAGATAATGAGTTTTACTATGGTAATAGAAAAATATATTGTTGGTTATCTTTCATTGTGAATTACAAGGATTGTTTTGGTAACATATTATGACATAATAATTAGCACAAATAATTAGGTGCTTTTGCTTTATTATTAGTGGGTTTTGGTATAATTAGGACAAGTTATGTCTAATTAAGACAGACTACATTAAAAATCCCAATATTTATATCATAGCAGATGAGTGACACTTTCATACATTACTATAACTCTATTAACAAATGATGCACTATTGAGAAGAGTACAAATGACTGAAATGTGTAAATCTCATGGGAATATTAAATTGTTTAACCCAATAAATATGTCAACCCTAAGGCACTAACAAAAACGAGACACTATAATATTTTTTTAATTATTACAAACTTTATACAATTACCAAGTAATCTATTGTTCTTGAGAGTACAGTTAATTTTTTTATTGGAATAATAATTATCAAAATGTTAGTTAAAATTCCATTAAAAGATCCTTTAGTTACTCTAGACTTCCTATCTTTCAGTCTAAAGACAATTTACCATGTAGTTTTATTAAAACATTTAAAATTCATTATTATATCTCAAAGTACTTCTTTTCTCACAAACATAAATACAAAATTAAATATAATAACAATCCACAACGAGTTATGTAGATTTTGCATTTTTCTTTTGTTTGTAACATAAATCATTACACGAATCATTTATTTTTACTATAATAGGTAAGAAATTTCCTTTGTATGTAAATACATAAATCTACAAACTTACCTTGACTACAAAATATTATTATATAATAAGAATGAGGTTTTTATGATTACTAGAAGTTACTTTTTATTCAAAGTTTTAGTCTAATACTTAATTCCAATAACCATTTTATTTTAACCATTACACTAACTTTTTTCTGATTATTTAAATGTTTCTAACAAGTTTCAACATTGTTTCTTTTTTTTCTGGCTATTTAATAATATAAAAATTTTGATTTTTCAATCTGCTTGGGGCACACTTGGCTTAGAGGCCTGTGTCTCATTACTCCAGTATTACACAAAATATTGAAAACTTTAAAAAAAATATTAATAATTATAAAAATATGCATACCAAGTCATCAATTCATCAGGTGAAAAGCCTAAATTATTTCTATCCTCTCTTGATAATAAAACAACTAATGCATTTAAACAGGATAGTCTGTAAGAATCTGTCCCATTTTTCTGCATGTTCCGTAATCCTGCCTTGGATTCAATGGACATGTGCTTATGCGTAGGCGAAATATCATTATGAAATGGCTTCTTCAAGTATAAACCTTGAATAATTTCTTTAATATTTTCTTCAGGTGATTTATTTTTAGTGTCTAACCTATATAAATCGCCACTATGTTTACCTGTAATTCATAGTATTCATTTTAATGAAGTTGTAATCCATATTTAAAGTAAAGAAAATGAAACGTTTTGTCGACTTTTAATGAATAAAATAACGTTATGAAATAAAAATTGACGCAAAATTTACCTCTTCTTCTACCTGACCAATTCTCGTAGATATCCATCATAACATTTTTCGTGACGAACTTTTTTGTTTGTAACAGTATTATTTATTCAACGTATAAGCAACTATCATAGGATTTTAATTAGATATGTTATAGAAATATATGAAGAAATAAACCAAAAATAAGTAAGAATTAGTTCCTGTTATCGTCCAACGCAATGTAAAATTGACATTTCATGTTGTTATTTGTGTATTTCACCGTCTAGTAGGCAAAAGCACATTAGCACTTGCAGCATTTAAACTTTTCTAAAACATTTGAGTTTTAAAATTAATAATACGGTTGACAGTAATAAGTATTGGACACGTATGTTATTACATTTATATGATTCCCAACATGTATTAATCAACTTAGCTAAAATAAGTATTAATTCTGATAAAATTGAATTCGGTCTTTCATTATTTATAAAAACTGGTGAGGTATAAAATGGTGGTAGGTCTCTTTTACCAGAGACCACCTAGGTAAATATCATCGCGACTCCTATTTCTACCAGCAAATAGTAATGTGCAAACATGTGTGTTCCGGTTGGAAGGGTACTGTATGCTAGTAAAATTATTAGGGTGATGAGACTTAACATGTTGCCTCAAGGTGATGAGCGTAATGTGGTGTTATATGTACCATTTTTACCAACGCCACGTGGTTATGAACAGGTATATTACTTACCATCAAGTGAACGCCTTGCAGGTATAGTTTTCTAGTAAAAAAAAAAAATATTGTTTGTTAATTTGAAAAAAATTAAGTTTTATATACACCTATAAGGTTTCTAAAAATTTAAATAATATTTGGATTCATTTATTTATTTTTTAATAATCTGTTAAAGTTAATTACAGTGAATAAAATACACTAAGTGATCGAAACCATAGACAAATTAACAACCATTAGTGAGGAAAAGATATCAATGTACCGAGTTTGAGTAGCATGTCCCAGACAATTGGTTAAAATCAATTATAGTGGGCCGTCTCTCAATCGGCAACCGTACAAATAGATACTGTTGTTACGGATTTTTGATCATCCCTTTAGTTCCAAAGTTTTAAAATGTTTGATCCTAGTAGTTCCATAAGTTTAAGTTCGTGTCGTATTTGTTTATCGAATAAGAAACCCTTGTGTCCTTTATTCAGGTATAAACTTTCAGGTAACTATGCAGAAATGCTTACTGCAATTGCGGATGTGAAGGTAAATATTATAAAACAGCTTTAAATTTTAACTGTAGCATATAAATTGGCCAATTACTTTTTCAGCTTGTTTCAGTGTAAAATACCATAGGTAATGAGAAATACTTTTTCTACATGAATAAATGGGTATAAAGGAAATTTGGTTACTTTAATACTTTTAGTTGATAGTACAATAAATCTATTTAAATTTAAAAATTCAATGTTTACTATTGGGCAATAACCATAATATAAATAAAAGATACTACCTTTTTCTTTTTTATATGTAGTGAGTTAATCTTTAATGAATGTTTTGCAATATTACAGTAATTACTTAAAAAACTTTGTTTTAGGTATTATCAAATGATGGATTACCTGAAAAAATTTGCCACAAGTGTTGCACTTCATTAGAAAAAGCATATCTTTTAAAGACAGTAGCTGAAAGGTAAAATTGTTGTTTTTGTATTTAGTACAGCATAATTTGTGGATGCTTAATAATTTTTTTTTACAGAACAGACAGAAAACTTCGAAGTATTTTAGATAAAGCTAGTCAGAATGTACCAACAAAGAAAATTGCGTTTGATTCCTTTAAAGACATTAAAAGTGAGATTGGGCCATTATCAGTGAAACCTGAACCAAAATGGGAAATGGAAATTGATGTCCATGAAAGTTCAAATAAACAAATTGAAACTATTGATGGTAAAGATATAGTTATAGCAAATACTGTCATACGAAAGGTTGATCCCGAATTCGAAGAAGAAAAAGTTGAGTTAATTGATGATGACAAAGTAGATATAAGTTGGAAATCAACTAAAAATCATAGTGATGATGAAGAAGATGTAAGTACTATAACTTGATATCTAATGCTTAATATCTTTAATATCAATTGTAAATTTACACAATAAATATTACAGGTTGAGTATTTAGATGAAGCTTTTAATGATGATGATGATGATGATTACATACCACCAACAGAAAAAAAGTCAAAATTCAAAAAGCCAAAATTGTGTGATATAAAAGTCTTTAAAGGTAAGAAGGCTGTTGTCAGAAATGTTAAAATATTAAAGAAATATAAAAGTGAACTTGAAGAAAATGGAAATAAAAGTGATGATGGAAAATCAAGAGCTACAACAATTACATGTTGTAAGTAAATTGTACTTACTGAGTATAATTTGAGCTTGGAGTCTTATCATTTACACAAACATAAATATTTACAAAATATTTTTTATTTTGTCGCCAATTTTTTTGGCTAATTTCAAGATTTAGTTAAACAAAGTTACTAATTTAATATCAGGTTTACTTTGTGTATGATTTAGATTTACATATAACTCTTAGCATCAGTGAAACTTACTTTAGTTGTACATTATTATAAAAAACCATTTTTTATTATTATAAAAGCTTGTAGTAGTTTTAAAAGTAAACATCAATTTTATTTACATTCAATCTAATTTGTTTGTAATATTCAGATCCCATTATGAAAAATGGCACAAGAGGTCCACCCATTCTACTAAAAAGGCCTAAGGATGCAACTGTACTTAAAGTTCATCCAAATTATAAATCAAGAAGTTCAGGAAATTCACTTGATGGAAGTAGAATAGTCCGTAGAGACAAATCAGTAAGATTAGTGAGAAATCAGAAACCAGAAGTGAAAAAAAGAGAGAAACTGGTGTGTCCTGTTTGTGGTATACTCACCTACACACTTGGAAACCACATAGCAACTCATGAAGGTACTTTTTTCTGTATAAGAAACATCTATAATCTATAGAACACAATTACACTTTGTAGTAGTACACTAGTATTGTACTTGTTGCCACCTCAGTAATCCCTGGAATTATACAGTGTTTTAACAGCATCAGTGTTACAGCAATCATATATTTATAAACCAGAGCATTAAAAGCAAGCAATTTTAAATTATTCATAAAATAATCAGACTAAAAAAAAATTAGCAGAATATACAAGAAAGGTTCATATTTTTGATTCTCAAAAGTTGGTTTTTAACAATTAGTCTAATCATCATTCTCAAAAGTTGGTTTTTAACAATTAGTCAATCATTAAAAAGTTAATCTAAAGTAGATTTATTAATGTTTTTATTGAATTACAGTTATAATATATGAATTGGTTATTTTTTAAAATGAACTAAATTCTTATTATAGTAATTTTATTATTTCACAGTTAAATAATTTCTTACAAATAACTATCCCTGTGGCTAAGTATTTGCCTTATTATATTAAGGGTCATCTAGATTAATACCAAGGTTCACCTATTTAAGAGTTATTGGAATGTTTTTTTAGAGCCCAAAGTAATTTTAAAATTCTGTTTACTAATATATTACACAAAAAAACAATAACTTCAAAAAGTATTTCCAAAATATGATGTATTTAATATTAATTTAATTTCAAATCTTAATTCATAAATGTTACAGAAAAGAAGAAATTCACATGTACCCAATGTCCAAGGTCATTTATACAAAAGAGTAACTTAGTTGTGCACATGAAACAACACTCTGGAATTAAAGATCATATTTGTGAAATTTGTGGCGCTGGGTTCTACACACAGAAATCATTAGTTAGGTAATATACATTTTCAGTAAACAATTATGATATTGAAATAATGATGAAAGAACTGAAAAATTGATAACAATAATGTACAACATTTTGGTGATTATAAAAGATATTTTAGATTTTATGTATTAATATTGATGTCTTGTGTATTAAAAATTCGCAAATTAAGCGAAACTTCCAAGAACAACACCAGACTGCACTGGCTAATTATTCTGTTGTAGTTTTCTCTATGTGAGAGAAGCCATGAGTCCATTGAGACTTTAGCAGGGTACTTTGAAAACATTAAGAGAGTGGTTAAAAAAAATTAAAAATAGTTGTAAATAACACAATTTTTATTTGTTTCTAATTTGATTCATATACTTACACAATTCATATTTAATGTATTTTAGTATTTACTTTTTGATATTTATATTAGAATTCAAATACACTGATAATATTTTTAATGTATCTTTATTTAATTTTCAGACATAACCTAATTCATAAAGGTGAAAGACCTTTCTCCTGCAATTTGTGTACAAAAAAATTTATAGCTGTAAGTTCAATTTTCTTGAGATTGTTTAAGATTTAATATTAAAATAGGGGTATCAGTGAACCTCAAAGGGCAAAGTGTACATGGAGCTACATATTTGACATACCAGTTTTGTTTTTAAATCATTACAATTACTACTTCAGGTTTCACCTGCTGGTTGTAAACCAGAAGATAGGTTGTAGTTAACTAAGTAACTTTAATTAAAATTGACTTTTCCTATGTTGTTAAAAATTTAAAAATTGTATGTTCATTTAACATGTTATATCAGTTGGCTCTATAGTTTCTATTAAAGCAATATGTAACAAACTTTTTTTAAATTCTGCGAAATGAGTAATAGGATGTTAAAAGTACAAGATACGACCTGCTAATGTAATCTTTGGACCACTTTTGTTGCTTTATGTCAAGATGTTCTGTCAAGTCTGGAGACTTACCTTAGTAATTTCTCTAGCTACACTACCTTTAAAACTGGAATATGCAAATATTTGTATACTAATAATTGGCCGCATAAATAAACCCAGCGGTTAAGCCGTGTTAGCGAGGTTCTAGATCGTCTTTGTAATATAATTCTTCTTTTATATATAATACGCATTTTAGAAGAAATTAGGCCACAAAAAATGTAATAATTTTTATCTAAAGTAATGGAAAACATTGTACTATCAGACTGTAAGTGATGGATGTATTTCAGCGTTGTGATCTGAACCGTCACCTGCGCATACACGCGGGTTATAAGCCATTTAAATGTTCGAATTGCGCCATGTCATTCAACGCGAAACACCAGCTGCAGAACCACGAGCGAATGCACACCGGAGAGCGGCCATATACATGCCAGGTGCGTTCTCGTCTCTCTCTTTATCCACCAATGTCTATTGCAGGGTGCCAGCCTCCATCGTCATATGAGATCTCACAATAATGATAAGAGATTCGTCTGCGAACACTGCTCTAGGAGCTTTGTTCAGAGTCACCATTTGCAGAATCATTTGCTTACACATACAGGTAGAAAACCGTACAGTTGTAAGGTTAGTTATTTTAATCTTATTTTTTATGTATGTTACTTTCGAATATAGTTTTTGTGAAAATTATTATTTTTTAAAAATTATTACAATCCAGGTTACATTAAAAAATTGTTTTTAATCTTTATAATATAGCCATGATTTTTTTCTAACAAGGCGACAATGAGAGCTGCTTTTTTTAAATGACATGCTAATATTACTAGCTCATAGTACTCCAGTAGTAATTGGTTTGTTCTTACTGCATTACATTACATTTGATGCTCAGTGTTTTAAGACAACACCATTACAATAACCTCTTGAAAGTGAAGCAGAGGCAAACTACAAACTTTTCGTCTAGAGTAATTACCAGTAGAATATTATTTATACATATTAAATTTTTTTTTTATTTTCTGAAAAGTGGTATTAAAAACATGAAATTACTTTTCATGATAATGTAATCGTTAATTCCCGTTGCAGGTTTGCAATGTTGCTTTCAGTTATAAAGTGAACTTAAACAACCATGTCCTTAAAGTTCATGGACTTAACTTGAAGTTTAAATCAATTCACACGGTAACTGAAGAAGTGTTAAGACGAGAGATGGGGATGGTGAACGAAGCACGCGTTGCAATTGCACATATAATGCCACATCTCAATGATGTACCAACACCTGCCGCTCATGAAACTGTACACCACGCATCAGAATACTAAATTCTGTTTACTTTCTAATAAATTGTTAATAGAATATGAATGATTTATGTTGTATGACTAGACTTAAAACAGGTTTTGCGACAATCATCTAAACTATAGTTATGGTAAAGTGACCATTTGGCACCAGTGTATTATATATAAATCCCAGAGCTCCTCTTAATGAACTAGAGAGGATAATTGGTTGTCAAAGGAAGAAATTCATGATAAACTCCAGTTACTGCAGAAGCAAGGTTTGTTTTAAATATCTCCGGCAATAAATGGCTTTTAATGTACATATATTTGCGAATATCATGTTTCCTAAGAAAGCTGTGTTCTTGGAACATGTCGTTTTCTTCACTATTTACGTTTGTTGAAATTAAATCCTCGACTATTTGAGACATAGTGTGTACCTTGCAAAATAAGCTATCACCGTCTTCTTTTGAACGTCACTAAATACGTTGTAAAACTGGACCTTTTTTCGATCCCAAACATTTATGGTTGGAATGGCGACAAAATCCTTTGATAATAAATGTATTATTTTACTGTGTGTTAATAATTTATCCTTGTTTAAGTTTAGTCATATCCTAGAATTCAATCTGATCCAATCATTAGACGATTTTTTCTCTATAAATCTGTGTATACTGTTTAAATTTTAATTCTTTTCAATATAATTATATGCTTCTTTTTAAATTCTGTTTTTTTAAATAAATAATATATTTTTTTAATAATAATAATTAATAATTAATGTTTTTTTTTTTGTATTTTTTTTTTTTTTTATAACATCTGATAGG
>DWLS01008241.1:0-10052 GCA_018246255.1 Pachliopta kotzebuea | reverse complement strand
CTTTTAGATAGTCCTTTGAAGATTAAAGTATATAAAAAAGTTATAATAAAAGTATTTAAATAATTTTATTAAAACATTCTAATTTAACGTTAATATAATACTTATTAAAATCGTTATATTTATCTAATTTTATTATATTGCTAATTATTATTCTGTTGAAGTTATTGGCTGTATGGATCATTTGTTTACCACATTATAATTTAATAAAACACATGTCAAAGAGGTTGTAATTTTAGGTTATTAATATATAAACAATGTTGAGGAGAGTTAAATTTACATATTTCTCATTGATCTACACAAACTATTCCACAAAAGTTGAAATTGATAGTACGCTGAGGGAACATTTTGACTCTAATAAGTACAAACCACGAAACCACCCCGGACGCTCCAAAGTTAGAGTAGCTTCTATCCCACCAGATATACAAAATGGTATCAAGACCATATTAGAAGATTCAGATGCTAAATCACTTTATAGCGAAAGTAAAGAACTTAATAATTACCTCCACTCCCGTAGACTACCGCCGGAAGATAACGAAATAAATGAAAAAGCTGCGAATATATATAAGACCATTTCACACAAAGTTTATTCTGAAAAAGGTAAAGATGAGACGATGCTGTCCCCAGAAGATATAGATGAATGTGAGCAGAAAATCAAGACTTCGGTGTTTAATATTTTAAAGAAAAACGTTTATAGGTGGGCGAATATTAACTATGACAAACCGACTTGCCTGCAGTACCTTATGGTTAGAGCTGCGCCTGAGTACGCAATTTTAGTACGTATACTCGACGAAATAAATAGAAAATTACCAGATTACAAGCCGAGGAGCTTTTTCGATTTCGGTTCAGGTGTTGGTACTGGAACATGGGCGGTGAACACATTCTGGAAGGGACACATTTTTGAATACTTCACGGTCGATACATCCAACCACATGAACGATCTCGCTCGTTTGATACTCTGCCAGGGTAAAGACAATGTTGTGTTACCTTTAAAAGCATATTATCAAAGGCAATTTCTACCGGCATCTACTGATTTAAAATATGATATAGTTTTATCTGCTTTTACGCTATTTGAACTACCAGATATGAAGAGTAGGTTAGAGACAATACAGAAACTTTGGAATAAGACGGAGGATTACCTGATAATTGTTGAACAAGGCACTAATGCTGGCTTTGGTATAGTCAATGAAGCAAGAGAATTTGTTTTAAATAGATCTGCTAAACATGATAAAGGATATGCATTCGCTCCTTGTCCAAATGATGCATTGTGTCCTCGGTACCTAGAACACGAGACACCTTGTAACTTTCTCATGAAATATGAAACCTTGAAGTTTCCATCTAACAACGAGGTAAGGGCTGAATTATTCTCATATGTAATTTTAAGGAAAGGTGAACGACCTGCTGATGATCCTCAGTGGCCTCGTGTTGTTAGAGCACCAATAGTGCGTTCAAAGCACACAATCTGCAAGCTGTGTACCGCACAGGGTGAGCTGTGGGAAACAATATTTTCCAAAGGGAAGTATGATCAAACTACTTACAGATGCGCCAGATCAAGTAATTGGGGAGATTTGTTGCCAGTGAAATAAATTATTTGAAAAAATTTTGTTTTTATTTTAATCCCCAGTAAAACTGCCTAGTAAAAAGTACGCAATGTAACTCTTGCGAAATAGTATAAAAACTTCAATGTATTCGGCAGTATTTCATGTCGATACCTAGTGCACGTACTAGGTATCGAATACCTAGTATTGAAAACTGATCGCATGATTAACACACGTCCCCCGAACTGTGTCACCTGTTGTTTCCCGCTACATCACGTCATATTTATTATTAAATATCACTTGATATTAATTAATATTGAGAATGAAGAATACGTATTTAATTCCGATATTTTTATTTTTAATATCAATAAAGGATACAACTGGCAGTAAGTATTAATGTCTATGTCTATTATATATTTGGTTAATTAGTAATAAAAAGGAGCTATTCTCAAGTTCTGACTCTTTATATCTATTTTAAAGTAAAACACCTATTTTTTTTATTCTTTATAAAGACGCTTCTCCCACAATAATTATCTACGTTCCATCACACCATACTAGAATCAATGTTTTCTGGTGATTCCCTTGATTATTACAAGAGAACTGGAACTTACCTTCCATAAAGGTACAAGTAGTGTGGATTACTCAACCTCAATAAAGTCCTAGATACAGTGTTGGTAAACCATCTCAAAATAATCTAGAGTCCGATGAAGATTAACTGCTGGACGCTGGCAGCGCAGTATTAATAAATGTAGAGATCTTCGGGGAAGGCTACGTTTAGCAGTTACTGTGATTCATCATCAGCTGATAGACGTCCACTGCTGGATAGAGGCCTCCCTCAATAGTGAGGGGATTTGGACCATCTCCCGCCACGCTTGTTTAATGCGGGTCGGTAGGGAGTCAGAGCCTTGTTTGTTGATTAGCAGGTAAGGCTGGCTTGGATCCCGTGAGTTGTCTTGTGGGAGATCTAGCATCCTCGTTACTGTGATTTTAACAAAGAGAATATTAAACAAAAACTTTGTTTTGTGTCGGTATTTGTGTAAGTGCTAAAAAACAGTATACTTTACCATAAACCAAATTACGCAACTGTTGATAACCTTGTGATTCTTTTCGGCGAATGATAATATAATACAAGAAATAAATATAAGAATTATTTAGATTGTAAACGATATGTTATTTATTACAGATTGCACGTTAGTTTTGAACACGGATTTTGGACATCCGTCGCCGGTTTACATAACAAATGGTACATATTTGGCGCCAAACACGCGGGCGGGTGACATTTTGATTCGACGTTCGGATACACTGCTGGTGGGCTGTCCGGGCACTAGGAACTATGTCGTTTTAGGAAATGAAAAAACTAATTCAGCTGTCATAGTACGTTATTATTAAATTGCAAATTAATATTACTTTAACATTTATATACAACCATATAATTTTTTAAAAATCATTTTCTCTAATGGTATCGAAAATAATTAAGGCTTCTTAGAAATTAAAAAAAAATATTACCTTTTTTTATTTTTGGCCTAGGCGGCCAGATTAGAAAGTTCACTAAGTGGTAAGCAATACGATTTCCCATAACAACGTGGCCCTGTTTAAGATGGTATACACAGCACCACATTGCTCTCGCCTTGAGGCATAAGATGTTAAGTCTCGTTACCCCAGTAATTTGACTAGCATTTAGCACGCTTCTTACCGAAACATAATAATATTTACACATTGCTATTTGGCAGTAGAAATTAAAGCTGCGGTATTATTAACTTGACAGCCATTAGCGATTAATTTAAAAAACTCGCATATATCTGTCATAGAATCATTATGATCTTAATATGCTTATTTTAACTATGGTATAGGAACCCTAATAATAAAAGAACGAGCTAAGTGGCGTTCCTTGGGAGAGACCTATGTCCAACAGATGACAGCCGAAGGCTACTGTTGATAGGAACCTTAACTGATCTCTTCATTTAAGTTATATCCAATGTTAATAGAGTGTGCAGTGTATAGCTGGTAAAATATTTCGCGCTGGACGCTGGCGGGGAGGATTCGATGCCATCAGATGTGCTTCAGTTCCTTCGTTCGAAGCAGAGGAGACTTCTTCAAATTGTGCTGGACGTCATAAACTGTACAGGCAAGAGTTTTTTTTTAATATATTTACTTCTCCACATTCGCTATCGACTCCTCAATTATTGATGTTAAATTAAACTGAGAGGGATGCCCCACTTTCATGTATTGTTAAATCATCAGAAGAGTAACTTCGTATTGTAATTTATTTACGCGAGAATGAAATATATATACTGTGAAAGCGGTGAATAGACAGAGAGAGATTGATTGGCAATTTACTACTGACTGACCGTCTACGTAGTTACCATCGTAGCTCCTATTCCTACCGCCAAATAATGTGAACGTTACTGTGTTTATTGACGGGTGCTGTATGCTAGTAAATACGATTGACGAGATTTAATATGTATCAGCGAGATGTAAGGCGAGCGCAATGTAGTCCTGTGTATACATTTTTAACCAGCACTATGTTTTGGGCAGACGTATCACTTACGATCAGGTGAACGACTTACTCCTCTAGTCGCCTCGTCGAATAAAAAGAAATGTAGATAACTTTGCTTTACCACCACAGACCACATCGCCACTTAATACCAGGCGAGATTTCGGTCAAGCAACAATCTTAAAAGATAAAAAAGTATGAAAAAGGCAGCAATCAGGGGAGAGTGGAAATGCCACTGCTTGATGACCACAACCAGTCCACCGAGAGTGAAACGATTAAGAACACAACTATAACTATAAATAGCATACAATGAACAGCATGTTAACATAACTATAAACTACGCGAAGTTGTATTAGCAATGGTCAGGGCACATGGATCGCAGAACCGATAGACGTTAGGACTAGAAGCGCTGGACTAGCGAGCCAGCACTGAAAAGGGCAGAGTGGGCAGTCAGCCTCCCACTTCTACTAGGTGGGTAGATAATATAAAATTCCTGGAAGCCATAGGATCCAAACAGCGAAGGATCGTGTTATGTGGAATACTTTACAAGAGACCCCTGATGGTGTGGTGCCTCTGGACCACCAAGCAGGCCGTATGCTTGTCTGCCACTGCAGTAGCAAAAAAACGTATATCCAGTAGTGGACCGTGGAAATGATGTTAGTCTCTTTTCATCCAACTCACACCAAAAATTCCACTTCAGTAGATTGCTTCATTACAGAGTTGGCTACCGGGTGTTCAATAATTTCCACACGTTGTACGAGGCTTGTTTCGACCGGGGGCTGCTGTCGACCCTGTACGTGCACCACGAACTCACACCATACAGCTACGTCATGCAGAACAGCACACACAGACCACAGTTCCTTGGTGAGGTTTTGTTCCGCTACAGGACTAGCAAGGCGTTCACCCATAGCATGACGCTGAGTAAGATAGTATAGACAGCACCACATTGCTCTCGCAAGACATGAGTTGTAGACTATTGTTACCTCAGTAATTTCACTAGCATACATCTCCCTACAAACTACCACTAATATTTGTCGTCTGTAATAGAAGCCGCAGTACCTTCCTAGACGGTCAACAGAGACCTACTATAAAATTCTTTTTACGATTTCATATGGTGATAATGAGACCTTCCATGTTGAAGCCTGCCCAGAATACTTTTCTCTTAACCAGGACTGCAATATGGGCAGGCGCTTAAAGTAGAACTCGTTAAAGTGGGACAGGAAATTCTATTTTCTTTTCCATTTAGTTTTCTTTTCTTTCCATTTTTCGATAACTTACTATGATATCTTTTTTTTATTCATTCTTACCTCCATCATACTTTCACAATTTTCGTTTTACCAAAGTTAAACTTTATCGAATCTGTGGTTGCATTTTAGAAAAATACTGCATTCCACAACCTTGGTTGGAGCAAGTTAAATTTTATCAAATTGGTGGTTGCATTTTAGGAAAGCATGCTGTGTACAATCTTGGTTGGGGCAAGTTAAGCTTTAGGAAATTCGTGGTAGCATTTTAGAAAAAGCATGACGTGTACACCTTTGGTTGGGGCAAGGTAAATATATGCAAATTGGTGGTAGCGTTTTAGAAATAGCAAGCCGTGTACAACCTTGGTTGGGGCAAATCAAATTTTAACAAGTTGGTGAATGCATTTAAAAAAAAAATTTCTTTGCAGAGGGTGGTCTATTCCATAAAGTTAGTATGTCGAAGGTCTACACCCTGCAGAACCAGAGAGCGCGCTTGAGGGAGATCCTCGGCGACAACATGGATCGAGTGTATATCACGGAGATCCAGGTCTGATCTTTTATCATAATTTAATAAATTCCTTCCAGGGATTGTAAGGGTTTTCACACTATAACTCACGGAACCTAAGCCAGCCTCACTTGCTCGGAGTGCACCATACTAATCAAACAAGGCTTTGGTTCCCCACCAACCTGCATTGAGCCATCGTTGTGGGAGACGGCTCAAATTTCCTCACTATTAGAGGATGGCTATCCAGCAGTGGATGTCCATCGGCTGATGAAGAATAGACTTCTTTCATGTATTTTTTTGTACGAGACAAGCGATGCGTTCACCTGATGGTAAGTGATACGCTTGGCCATAACACAGCGCTGGTTAGGATGGTATACACAGCAGCACACTCCGCTCGCCTTGAGGCATTAGGTCTAGTTACCCCAGTAATTTCACTAGCTACATGACCTTTCAAACCGGAACACAGTAATGATCTAAAATCAATAAAATTGTGATACTTTTAAAAGCGATCTTTGCCAAAATTGCAGTTCTTGTTCTTCTCCGCCAGTTTCTTGCCCGGGGTCACCTTGCTGCACGGGCTGACTTCGTACTCCGAGCGGCACAAAAGGCCACCTTCCACTACATCAACGCGAGCCCGCAATGGATGCGCGGGAACCTCGGCCATTGGGCGGCTTTAGAAGATGTGAGATGAAGAAAAAAAATTTTTTCTACGAACTCATGAGACGAGAAAGTCGTTTACCTAAAGGTAAGTGATACGCTTGACTATAACATGACGCTGGTTAAGATAGTATAGCACCACCTTGTACTCGGCTTGAGACATTTGCGAAGTCTCGTTACTCCAGTAATTGCATCAGCATACGGCACCTTTCAAACTGCAACACAGGAATATTCGCACAGTACTGTTTGTCACCATTAGACTTAAAATGACTTCATACTATCCGATAGACGTCCTCCGCAGGAAAAATCTTCTCCTAAAAATGAGGGGAATTTTGTCCGTCTCCCACCACGCTGGCTCAATGCAGGTTAGTGGGGTAAATTACTTCATCTGTTGGTAAACGATGAGTCTGCCTATAACAATTCGGGTAGCTCAAGATAATTTCTTTGTAACCGTCTTAACCAGCTCCATGTTATGGGCAAGAGTATCATTTACCATCAGGTTAACAGCAAAAGCGGAAA
Organism: Pachliopta kotzebuea; assembly: GCA_018246255.1. Taxonomy (NCBI): domain Eukaryota; kingdom Metazoa; phylum Arthropoda; class Insecta; order Lepidoptera; family Papilionidae; genus Pachliopta; species Pachliopta kotzebuea. The sequence goes on along the minus strand of DWLS01008241.1, from coordinate 3,101 downwards.
TGACTACGTTCTTGAATTCCAAATGGAAAGAGGTTGTAATTTCTGAGGTATCTTGAACGTTAAATACTCTGTTGCTGGACGGAGACAGAAAATATCATCTCCCCTTCACCATAACCATGTCCCTCTTCAAATATTTTTTACTGCTGGTAATTATCATCGCAGCTCCTATTATAGCCATCAGATAGTAATGTGCAAGTAATTAGTGTGTTACAGTTTAAATCGGGAGTTCCCCAAACTTTTTTCTGACGTACACCCATGGCTATGTTTTTCCGTGTTGTGTAGACCCCCTACTTACCTGATATTGATTTCATATAAATTTCTAACTGTTGTGAAGTTTAGTGTTAAAAACTTAAAGTAAACAACACACATGTTAATTTTTACATTTATTAATTGAATTTAAATTAAAACTAACCAAAATAAAATTTTGTTTCTGTTATGTAAAGTATACGTAACATAAAATAACATAAGCAATAAGTCAATATTTTTAGTGAGAAGGATGTGTTGAGATCCACTATCGTGGACCCCTATTTTCATTTCATGGACCCCCAAATTTTTTTTCGCTGACGTAGACCTCTTGCAGTTTGTCATAGATCCCTAGGGGTCGATGTAGACCACTTTGGGAATCACTGGTTTAAATGGTGATAGCTACTAATGAAATTACTGCGGTAACAAGACTTGATGTCTGAAGACGGAAACAGTGTATTACTTTATATATCATCTTAACCAACGCCGTGTTATGCACAAGGGACGTTACCTCAACCTTACCATAGACAATGAGACTGTGCCCTAGTTTAAAGGGTATTGTATGCTTTTGAAATTACTGCAGTAACAAGACTTGTTGTCACAAGATGGCTGTAATGTGGTGCTGTGTATACCATCTTAACCAGCGCCGTATTATAGGCAAGGGTATCACTTATCATCAGGTGTATGCTTTGCAAGTCTCGAATGACGCGGTTATGTCTTTGTGTTTCAGGCGCTGCGCCGACGGATCTCTAATTACGGATCCTCAGTGAAGGTGGTGACGGGGACCCACGGCGTGAGCACCCTGCTGGATGCACGAGGACGCCCGCAGCAGTTGTACTTACACGCAGACAGGAACAGCAATGGAATGATTCCGGTGCCGCTGTACCACTACAAGGTTAGGTTTCATCAAATAAAGTTAACTAAGGGAATGATTGTCATTCCCTTAGTTAACTATTTATTTAATTTACAAGAGACCTATGTCCAGCAGAGGACGTTCATCGGTTGAAAAGATGACGATTCCCTTGATCAATGTGGGACAAGAGTCTTTTAATTTTTAATTTGTACATCTATCCTGTACCGATCTTTCATACTAATCTCCTTCTCTCATTCCTCAATCTTTCATTCGTCTTTTTTCATATTTCTCTTCGCTCTCTTGTCATATATTCATTTCATTCATCCCGCTCCTTAAGTTAAGTCACTAATCGTTTACTGAGTCCTACTATTTTTAAACAAGGTTAGGTTTTTTTAAGGTTTATATCCATACGTTTTGATATATGTCTTAAAGTACGTGATATTAGTTGTTACTAACTGCACATTAATAGAACAATTCATTGGTGTAGGCAGGATTCAAACCCGGTACCTTCGGAGTTGATGTCCGGCGAACAAACAGCTAGGCTATCACGATTTCACATGGTTAGGTTTTCTAGTTAGCAACCTACTATTGCAGCCGACAGACGACACTGTTCAGACTTTACTGCGTTCCAGTCAGAAGGTTATGGTTGTGAAATTTAAGTAACCTTTTTTTCCTAAAGTTGGCAAATATGTATACCTCCTGCCTGATAGTAAACTTTGACTATAGCCTATAGACGGCTGCAGCACCAGATGCAGCACTAACCTTAATACATGTCAAAGCATTGAATGAATGTAATGAACGACAGGAGTAAGGTCTGCAGAAAACCCAAATCCCCCTACTATTGGGGGAAGCCTAGGCCTATAGGCTGATGATGATGAAGGCATAATACAAAAAAATGATAGTTCATGTCTTTAATGTAAGTTTTAAAAAAATTATTGCATACGGTAAAATTTTTTTTTATTTGATGAGGCGTCGAATATTAGCAATTACTTTACTTTAGGTATTATTAAAAAATATATGACAGTTTGTATACAGACGTCTTAGTGTGATAATTTAAAGCAAATTGATTACAATCGATAACTATTTTTATGTGTGTATTCTCAATATCACAAGTCATTGGCGAAATTATTGCACAGAGCAGTAGAAGTCATAAATCCAAGAATTGAATTGAACTATTTTTATTATTTGATAAGGCGACGAATAATAGTAATTACTTTACTTTAGGTATTTTTAAAAAATATATGAAACAAATTGATTGCAGTCGGTAACAATTTTTATTATTGGATGTGGCGACGAATATTAGTAATTACTTTATTTTAGGTATTATTAAAAAATATATGACAGTTTGTATATAGACGTCTTCGTGTGATAATTTAAAACAAATTGATTGCAGTCGGTAACTATTTTTATTATTGGATGTGGCGACGAATGTTAGCAATTACTTTATTTTAGGTATTATTAAAAAATATATGACAGTTGGTGTATATTAGCAAAGAATTGTCATTACAGTTGGTGTACGATAGCGTGAATAAAACAGCTGTAGCTTTCGTATCGATAAACTCTTCGTACTACAACAACACTACGCTCGACCAGCTGATGTTCTGCAACGACATCTGTCACGATGACAGCAGGTACTCCTGGCTTCCATGGCGGTCAAGCGAAGGCGCGCGCAGCTTCTGCTGTAGCTACCAGCAATTCGCCAGAGTGATAAATTACTTACCAAACTTACATGTCAAAGGATTATTTTATTGATTTTTATAATTCTTTTTTTGGGATGGTTCGAAAATGGCGGTCATTGGACACGGATGAAAATATTCTTTGAAAACGTTTTTTTGTACTACATGCTATATGTTTGTGTTGTCTTTCATTTTACGAACGGAAAATCGTCACTAAAGTTCTGGATTCTCTTTCATTTTAGCAGAATTTCTCTTTTATACCGAACAATTTTCTATCCCCTGTGTGTATTCTCACCATCATTAGTCATTGGCGAAATTATTGCGCAGAG
>DWLS01008240.1:0-10053 GCA_018246255.1 Pachliopta kotzebuea | reverse complement strand
CTGCACCGCCGCCCGCCCCGCCGGCGCCCGGGGACCGTCCGCGCGCTCCCTCCCCCGCGGCTTTGTTGCGGGGAGCATCTGCGCTTAAGCCGCGCCCTCCAGCAGCGCCGCATGCCGATCCTCGATCAGACCTACTTAAGGCTATACGAGACGGTAATGTGTCCGCTATTCTTCTACCAACTACAGTCACCAACAGCAAACATTGTGTTGTAATTAAATATTATATTTAATAATTAAAGTTTACTGTAATGACATAAATATTTTCATAGATTTTGAGTTTGAACTTATTTTAAAACTTCACAGGTATAAAACTTCGAAAAGTGGAGAAACGCTGTGACGAAAACACAGGTCGCTACGACACCTTGCGCGGTGCGCCCGCATTCTTAGACGTCGCGTCGATCCTCGCGCGCCGCGTCGCTGTCGAGCTTAGCGATACCAGCTCCGGCGCGGACTCCGACTCCGACGACTCCGACCAGTGGACCGAGTCGCGAGCGTGACGTCGCGCCTCCCCGCGCCGCGAGCCCCCCCAGCCCCCGGACGATCCACCGCAACCACCCGACCCGCATCCACCTGATCCCGGGGAAGCCGTCCCTATCAAGATAAAGGAGAATGAACAGAACACGGCACGCGAGCAGGCGGACAGCAATGAGCAGAAGACGGACGAGTGTTATGTGAGAAACTCATCGTTCTTGAGTCGCGATATTGAAGCACAGAAAGCGAAGGAATCTTTAAAACGCGTTATCTCTCCACCCGTTAAAGAAAGTTTAACCAACATGGCCAAATTGGAAAGTGCGTCGCCACCAAAAAGCGTATCGCCGCCCAAAAACATTCCCCCTCCTATAAAGATGGATATGCAAGTTAGGGACTCTCCAACTTTAAAAAGCATCATCTCGCCGCCATTTAAAAGAGACTCACCAATTTTGAAAAAAGAACCGTCTTTGAAGACTTCTCCACCAATTTCAGTAGGTGAACCATCCCCGATATTAAAAAAAGAGAATTCATCACCACCAAAGAAGGAAGTTGTAACATCACCGGTATTGAAGCTGCAACGAAACAATTCAAAACCAGAGAACAATACAATTCCAAAAATGATAGTAAGGGATACTGTGGACATTAAAGATGTTCATATTAAGGCTGAGAAACTACAAGAAGCTTCTAACAATGAGGGTGATAACTGTAATGAAAATGGTGGAAAGTCTAATGTTGATAATTCAGATAACGAAACGAAAAACAATGACAATGCAAATATACCAGAAGAATCCAATGGGGTTGGAGATAAAATAAGAAAGTTTGAAAAAGCAGCAGAAGATGCAAGTGCGAACGTAGGTCGACTGTCACGTCCAGGTTCGGTTCGTGGAAGAACAAGAACTGACAGATTAGGCTCTGATAGCAAAGAGGAGTTTCCACCACCAGCTACACCATTCAAAGATAATGTGTTCTTTGAACTGAGTGCACACAATGATAAAAACACGTCAACAGAACTTCAGGGAAATCCGACGACGCTAGAAAGACAGCAAAGCTTAACCAGAACTTCTGTCAAATTGCTAAAGTGGCAAAGGAGTGAGAGTAATTCAATCGATACCGAGAAAACCATACAAAAACCGGAGCCGCAAAAGATTATTAAACCGGAGTTCAAACCGATGCCCTCACCCGTCGATGTAACAATTCGATCGCCAAGTCTCGGTGGGAAGATTCCAGATCAATTTCCATCTCAGGGCACAGCTTTCCGCAACGTTGCCTCCCCCGACACAGCTCGCACTAGAGACATTCACAAAATCAATGAAGAGGTGAACACTCAGAATAATGTAAAAATTTGCAAGTTTAAAAACAAAGAGAAGTACACTGTTAATAAAGGGTCTTCTAGCTATTTCACAAGGGGCTCAGAGGAAATATGGATGGTGAAGAAGAAAGATATTGAAGAAATAGAAGAAAGAGTGTTAGATTCATTCCGAAGAGCCGGTGGCAATGTATGTATGCGGTCTGAATCTATGCGTCCGTCATCAGATAGCGGACAGAGTGTGGCCTTTTCTCATGCTACGATGGGACGGAAACGACAGATGTACGCCAGAAGTGAGTCTTTGGACCCGCAGTGGGCAGGAACTAGGGCGCAGACCCTGAAGCGTCAATCATCCGTCGCATGTACCTGTGGACACGATAAGAAGACCAGAGCTAAAAGCGCCGGGGCCGAGGCCAATCCCCGTCCACGATCCCGCTCACACGGCGACGATAATAATCAATGTCACGTCCTTGATAAGTATGAAACACTTGTATAGTGTATATAACTTTATCACCACCTACCACCGTATTCCATGCACAGAGAATTGTGATAGTCTGTGTAGTGTGTTGCCGCATTGTGAAAATTGGTTTGAGTGTATGTGTGTGCTGTTTAATGGTGCAGTGTATGGAATAATACATGTAATTTATATATATATATATAACCACATAATCAGTTTCGGTGTATTGATATGGTATTAATATTTATTGATCAAGAAGCGATTTATTGACTAAGCTCATGGATTGTAAACCAAATAATATGACGATAACGCATTAGTCGCGAGAAATAGAAGTAGTGTAATCTCTCTTCCCCTTTAAGAAGTATAGATGTTGGCATATAATGTGTTTTATGCCGTCACATAGTTTCGAGTGTCGACTGATGTGGTGTTGTATTAGACTTGTCATTAAGTCAATTATGTGTTTTATCTCTTATTAAACATATTAGCTATTTTCGTATTGAATCTAGACCCACCTAAGCACAATGTTATTGTATGGTGCTTCGCTTGTTGAAATTATTTTTACATCTTGTGAAGAAAATGAATAATCTCTTTTTATTAGCGGTTGTGAAGTCCTGTTTTTGAGATTTGAATATATATTTTTAATTGATGTGTTACAACGCTTTTGAACAATGGGTTATTTTATTATGAAGTTGCTAGTCTATAATTGAATTGAATATATATACTGCTGAAAGTGTTCCAGTTTGTGACATGTCTACCGTTTTGCCTAATGAGTATTCTTTAAATATCACATGTATTGTAGGATGATGACATAAAATTCTTCATGGGATTTGTCTTCTAGATAGAGAATCATTAATATTTAGATACTTATATATAGTTCTAAGAGTACAGTTTTGTAATTTCGTATATGTGACCTGCGTATGTAGTGCCAATTATGTCAAATGTATTGATCAGATATTCTTAGCTTCCATTTTATAATCAAACTTTGTATTCATCTAGAAATGAGACATCAAATTAAATAATTGTTATTAGGTGTAACCAAGAATTCAAAATCTTGATTTTTTATACAATTCTTGTAACAGATTTCATTTTCTGCATGAAAGTGGCAAGAATAAATTATTTCTTTTTTGCTTTTGCTAATTAATTATGCATTCCATAATATATAGTTGCTCACGATGCCGAAGCAACTGATATTTTGCATATAATATTAATAAAAAAAAGAGCAACGAACATGTACCAAATTCTTATTATGTAGATTTAAAACCTATATAGAATTAAGTTATCAATTCAATTTAAGTACCTATAAATTTATTTAACATAAGTGCCCAGAGATGTAGAAACATACTTTTTGCAATGTTTATTTTAAAATATTAATTTCTTTATAACTTATAGAAGACTGCCTCCGTGGGTAACTACTCGCCTAATAACACGGAGGCTTTATTATGTAGCCGCATGTAGAATTTGGTTGGTTAAGGTTCGATATATGATTGCCAGATTATTCTGCGTGAATATACTTCACCGTTCCTTTAAAGCTGGAATTTAAATTAAACATCCCAATACAGACAAAAAAAACTTATTCACTTGAAGCTCTGGGCACATATCACATTACCTGATATAACTCAGTAAGTTACAATTAATCCCCATCATTATGTATATATAAGGGTCGTTAATATACAAAGGTGTTGATGCAACTAATTGACCCAAGATCGTTTCCAAATAAGTTGTGTAGTGTACACATCTTTTATAATTTTATTTACATTGAAGCAGTGTTTTGTACGAGCCACGAGCAATGTAGGATAGTAGTTTTATTTGCGTATAATAGTGATTAGCGCTAAGAAATGTAAATTTATGGAATTTAAGAGAAATAAATAAAGCATGTTTTATATTGTGTAGATTATGTAAACGCCTCTTTATTTTGCCACCACAAGGCGAACGCTAATTATTTATTTGCATTTTATTATATTAAATGTTTATAATTTTTTTTTACGTTGATATATGAAGCAAGTTGTAACTGCTGTAATTTAACAATAGTCCACCAAATTTTTATGAATGTATTCAATTAAATGTTTCCATCCCTTATATGGTGATGTGATTATTGATAATCATTACAGTACATAGATTAAAAATGGCGTATTGAGTGTTTTAATTTGTTTACCCAAAGCATTTCTTAATGTGCTCATCGCGATTCGTTGTGTACATCAGAATAAATATGGTATTGGGGACTATAGCGTCACTTTCTATTAAGAAAATATTTTATAACTTGTTTATTTGCTAATACAATAAAATGAAAACATAACTTGGTAGTTTTATTTCTCCTCGAGAATTAGAAGAATAAACGTTAATAAATAAATAAAAAAGTGATACATTTTTGAACATTCAATATTTGTGTAAAACTCTAGACAACCAAATTTTAATTCCAATTTTTGTTACTTACATTGTTTTTGGTTTAATATAAATAAGAATTAGTCCGGAAGTTTATCTTTTAAATAATTGTTTTCTTGTGCGCTTTGTATAATAAACAATAGAAATTTGTAAAGAAATACCTAAATTTTTTTATTAGTTCTGTGTTTTAAATAAACTGTGTAGTAATCTTTTAGTACATTTATATTTCTTTCGTGTCTTCGACTTTCAAACCGAGATTGTTATTGAAGTAGTTGAAGTTTGCTAAACTAGAGAGGATTATTAAAATAAACATTACTTTAGAATTGTTTTAAATTATATCATCGAGGGGTTTGTTGTTATAGAGAATCGATATTTAGACGAATAAAGATTTAAAAGAAAATTTACTAAATTGAATACAAAATTCATTTAAATTAACTTTATCGGTCTGCGCATCTATAATAAAATCCTATAAACTGTTTACGATTGGCCACTTCACAAATTTAAAAATCAAATTAAATATGCTAATTTACAATAATAAACAATTTAAATAATATAAGTAATGCATAATGTAGTGTGGATGTGTATTTGAATGATATTGATGTATGAAAATAAGATGAGCTAATTCTCGAGCAGTACGTTAGTCAGCCTGTAAGACAAACTAAAATTAAAAAAAATAGCCCGCTGCGTTCCTTACGCCCTCTATTTTCAGGTCCAAGACCTTTCTTTTATGAATGGCAAGTGAATTTTTGACGTTCAATAAGTAAAATATTGTTCCTATGATTGAATACAAAATTTGACCATGACTTTGTGTCTATTAGATTAGTTATAACTCAAATTCAATAAAATTGGAATACACAAAATGTTTCTTGTTACGTAATGTGTAAAATACCTCTAATTTTAAATTGTCATAAGTAAAGGCTAACAGAAAAATTTATCATATATTTATTATTTTCAAAGTTGTGATGCAATGTATTTCACATTTGCTGGAATATTGCATAATCTATTGCAAAGTGGAATATTAAAAATGATACATATATTGGCGAACTCGCTGGAGAATATTTTATACATCAATAAAAAGAATAGTGGTTTATAAAAAGAACTTATAGCTACTACAATGACGGACGATGTGAATATGTTTACATGCATTTATGCTCTCGGTGGAGGAAATTCATGTTACTTGGATTTATCAAATAAATATTGATGAGGGGATTTACATTTTAATATACACTTTTGTGACGCTCCGAGGACATGTTCGCTAATCCATGAAATAAAAACAGGCAGCTTTTTTAATTCTACGGTTCTAATTTTGATTGAAAAGTCATTATTAATATTCATCCTTTTCCCTTATTACAAAATTTATTAATGTAAAATTTTCACTCTGGATTTTTTTTTAATCATTTTAATAAAACCTTAAATATTCATTATACATTTTAAATTTAATTTATGTCTTAATGATAAACTAAATTATAATAAAGTTAAAAAAATAGACGAGCCATCTAGTGTTTATGGGCGATGTTTTAAGTTTGAAATGTGTGAAATGGAACGTGCAACAATTCGTTCGTGCTCTCTGCCTGCTGTTGCTATCGTTAGCTTGTATTGCGACTAGTGATTAATTAAGTTTATTTTTGATTTTTTTATTAATGAAAATTGTTAGGATAAAGTACATTTGAAGTAAATCATTATAGAACTATCGAATAATTAAAAGTACTACAGAAAGAAATTAGAATCTATTGCTGAATAATAATTATTTTTTGTGCAACAGCTTTTCAATTTTACAAAGTGGAGTCGTTTCAAAATATTACAAAATGACTTCAGCACTTTATTTAGAGCATTATTTAGATAGTCTTCAACATCTCCCTATTGAATTGCAAAGAAATTTTAAATTAATGCGTGATCTCGACGACCGAGCTCATGGACTAATGAGGACAATCGATCTTATGGCCGACGAATTATTGCCGAATATCCCAAAAATGGACGATGAAACGAAGAAGGAAAAGGTAAATACCATTCAAGGATTATTTAATAAGGCTAAGGAGTATGGGGATGATAAAGTACAGCTTGCTATACAGACGTATGAGTTGGTTGATAAGCACATACGGCGCCTTGACTCTGACCTCGCGCGCTTCGAAACTGAAATTCAAGAGAAAGTAATAAGTTCGCGGACCGCTCAGCAACCCGACGCTGGTCAGGAAGCTAATACCACGACTGTGAAGAAAGGAAGAAAGAAGCACAAAGCTAGTGAAAAGGCCGCCGCGTCTGCTGGTAAGAAAAAACGTGCAGGTGCTTCCAGTGAAGAGGATGCTGCAGCGAACGGTAAATCCGCGCCGAAAAAGAAAGTTCAGAGGAAAGGTGCAACAACTACAACAAACACTGTTAAGGAACAAGAAGAAACTGCAGATCTTGATTCTGTAGCTGGAATGGCTCACCCAAGTGACGTTCTGGACATGCCCGTAGATCCCAACGAGCCCACTTACTGCCTGTGTCACCAAGTGTCATATGGTGAAATGATAGGGTGTGATAATCCTGATTGCCCCATAGAATGGTTCCATTTTGCTTGTGTCGACCTTAACATCAAACCTAAGGGTAAATGGTATTGCCCGAAATGTACTCAGGATAGAAAGAAAAAATGATCCACAATAAAACCTCCAGTTGCTAAACCCGCAGAAAAGACTGTTCCTGTAAAGAAAGAGGTGAAGTGACTGCCTATAATTATATTATAAATTAGTTATATTATACAATAAGCACTAAATATTACAGTAATGAAATTATTTATGGATAAAGTTTCATTTCACTTATTGTGAAATTAATATTATTTTGTAAATATCCTTTAGAATAACTGCATTGAGCATTTATTTAGAATGAATTGTGTTATTGGGCTAGATTTAATAATTTTTTGTTTCTTTAAACACTAAAATAGAGCAGACTGAAATGAGAGAGAGAATTGATAGCTAAAAGAGGATGTTAAGTGTACATAAAACTTTAAGATATACTCTTGAGTTTGAAATAGGAGAAATATATTCTATTTGTACCTTTTATCTTAACTTGAGATGTTAAATGTCACCAATGAATTATGTAAATGCTATGAGAACGATGTATTTACTATATTCCCGCACACAATTTTAATGAAGTGCTAAATTGTTGTCATGTAATAAATTAATAATAATTTCCTACATCTGTATTTTCTTTGAAAATAGTTAATTTTCTCTTTAAATGTAATTTTGATGTATTAATAATAAGGTAAAAAAATACATTATTTGAATTAAAACTTTTTGTATTACATTCAGCAGCTTCATGATTGTTTTTTTTGAAGACATCAAAAAATGAATTTAAGTTTGTGAATGTTAATATTAATTAAAAATTTTATTAATATTTGTATTGAAATTTAATATGAATATATTTTAGTTTCAACATGTTTCTTGTACATAAAGTTATGTGTAATGATTTAGTACATGAATTGTGTGAAAATGATTTATTTGTAGAGATAAAAGTTTTAATTCTATTATAATTATTCTTGATAGGTAACAGTAAATAGCGTGTACTTTCATTATTTTATATAAATAGTTTAGCATAAATGCAACTCCTTGACATATGATATATGCATTCATTTTATATTTCGGTGTACATATACAAATGTATTTACAGTAGTATTCAAATCTTTTTTTTATAACATAGTGATAGTAAACATTAAATAGACAATCCGATTTTTTTATTTGTCAAAAGAATTTAATATATGGAACGATAATAATTTTATTGTTGATAAATACCCGACGAGTGCTTTCAAATTGTACTATTTTGGTCTTATGATTAATAAATATAAACTGTTAAAAGGCTAATTTAGTGTATTAGCTGTAATAAAAAAAAAGTCAATTTTACCATAGACGAAATTAAGACAATTAGCAATAACTAGTATGTAATTTACTAAAGTAGATAGCATCAAAACATTTAATATCACAATAACAAATAACATATATATATATCGCCCAATTTGTATATGAAATTTTGTAAGAGATTTATAAGGAATTATATTTATACTTGACTGTATTATTGTTGATAAGTAAGAGAGGTGTGTTTGAATAAAACGTTTTCCGAAATTTGTAATTATTCAACATTATCATGTCAACATCATCATCAACTTCAACAGTCTGCGGCAGTTCATTGGTGCTCTCCCGAGGCCGGGATAACATATGGTCAAAAAAATTCATATGATTTCTTTTCTTTAAAGGTCTTATAATTCCATTGTAACGAAAGCCCTTTTAAATTTAGAAGCGAGGAGAGGGGATGAATTAGGGTCACGTTGGGTGCGTGACTAAAGTCATGTTCATAGGCCTTAGTAACAGTTTTGTACACTGGTTACTCGTTATATATACTATTAGGAGATTGCTTCATATTATTTGAAGGCAACTCAACTTTAACGTGATTCATCTAAAATTATTTTTAAGCAAAAAATTTTTTATATATTTGTTGCAATATTCTTTCCGCTTTTTTTTATGACCGTTTTATTATGTCTTTAATAGTTCTGTCTTCTAAGTTTTTTAAATTATGCCATCTAAACATAAACTTGCCCTCTCAATCTTTGAGGGAAATTTTTACCTTAAATGTTAAATAAATAATTAGCTTTTGTTTTTTGTAATTGATTGTTGTTCAAGTGCTATGATGAAGAAATATAACATAATTTTTTGGATATCTAATAAATACGTCTTCTTTTAAAGAGACTGTTGTATTACGTTCAAAGTGAAAGTAAATTTATGGTGAGTTAGCTATGTTCTAATTGTTACCACGATGACGACATCTGTAAAAAAAATGTATTGGCGTATTTATTTAGAGGTTGGGGGTCAGTTTTTTTAATATTGCACAAATCGAGATAGACGTTCACCTGATGGTAAGTGATACTATAATAATTTTGCGCTAGTTAGGGTTACAGACAGAGCATCACATTGCGCTTATCGTTTTAAGACAACACAAGATGTTAAGTATCGTTACCACAGTAATTCAGCTAGCTTACAGTATCCTTCAAACCGGAACATAGTAACTTTTGCATATTACTGTTTGTTGGCTGGAATAGAAGGTGCAGTGATACCTACCTAGACGTCTCCACCAAAAGTCATACCACCAAAAAAAGTTAGGTCCAAACCGATAATTGTGACTGTCAGTCAAATCTACTGGATTTAATATAAAGCTTTTTAAAAACGAAGTCTTGCTCTTTATGGGGTAAATAACTATGAAAAAACTCATGGCAATATATTTGTCCGTTATTTTTGCTGCAAATTTAATTCAGGCGCTGAATTTTCATAACAGTCCTTCTCAAAGTGGGCGATAACGCCTCCACGGAGGCGTTTGAAACCGAGAGGGGGGGGGGGGGTGTAAAGACCCCCAGAAAAAATCGGGGGCGAAGTATAATATTAAATAAATTTTGCCTGTCTATTTTACACAACACCGGCCC
>DWLS01008239.1:0-10053 GCA_018246255.1 Pachliopta kotzebuea | reverse complement strand
GAAGTAAGGTTTTTGAAAAGGTTACATTTTTAAAAAGGTTAAATTTTTTAAAAAGCTAATTTTTAAAAAAGACAGAATTTTTAAAAAAAGTTAAGTTTTGAAAAATTCTAGTATTTCAGATCGTAACTATTTAGACTTTTAATTTCACCTTCGTTAGTAATTTATTATGCTACAAGAGGATAATACGAGCAAGACGTTCACCTAATAGTGAGTGATACGCTTTCCCATAACAACGCAGCGCTGGTAAAGATGTTATTCAGAGTACGACTGCGCTCGTCGCGATAAGACGAAACGTGTTACATCTCGTTACCGCTGTAATTTCACTAGTATACAGCACCCTTCAAACCGGAACAGTAACAACAGATCACACTACATGATCAAGTATATACTTTTCGTTTCCTGCTACCATCTGCTCACATCTCCGAAACCATCACCTTATCTTACTTCTAATTTAAAAATAAACTGCTTCTTTTATCCCTTTCGCACACCTCTGATATTGTTTACTCCTTCTCTATCTTCTTTCTTCTATGAAATACTCTCTCCTGAAATCGGAACAGATACTAACAAGTGCAACTTTAAATTAAAAGTTCGGGAACTTCCCAATGAATTAATGACCAAATCTACATAAATAAATTTTTGATATTTACATGTATGTATTCTTTTTTGTATATATATATATATACATATTTATATTATCAGCCGATAGACGTCCACTGTTGGATAAAGGGCTTCCCAATATTGGACGGATTTGGGCCGTTTCTTACCACGCTGGCCTAATGCAGGTTGGAGTGGAGTCAGAGCTTCGTTTGTTGATTACCACGAGCAGGAGAGGTTGGCTTTAGTCGTACTAGTTATTGTGTGGGACCGTTTACATACTTCCTATATATATATATATTTATAAACATATATAGGAAGGGTGTATGTATATATATTTAAATAAATATTTATATACTGGAACAGTATGAACAGTATGAAACATGTATGAACAGGATGCATGTAGCCGTCTACCGGACAAAGTGTCGGTTCTTAGGAGATCCCAAGTCCAGTAGTGAACTGCCGCAGTATAATGATGATAATATGTATATATACACATATTTAACTATTTATTTAAAAACTTTATTTACACGATAAAAAATTAGTATAATTTTTTTTATACTCGTTCCCCTTCGTGTTGTGGGTAAGGGATTTGGATTTCTTTATTTCTTACTTTTCCTTTTTCTATTTTTTTCCTTTCTTTCCATATCCTATCCTTTCACTCCATATTATCTTTCTTCCATTCCTTGTTCTCATCCACGCATCTCCTCTCATTCCAGAAACCGCCTCATCCTTACAATTTTTTCTGTCTTAGTATTATTCTGTTTTACATTTTTTATATAATTTGTATCACTTTACTGTTTTTAATTATTTGTTTATACATTTTATATTTTACTTTTTGCATCATTTCGCTTTGATAAGTTGCATTTGTACCTTGTTCTTTAATTAATTAATTAACAGTTTTATTTTAGTTTATAACATTTTCTATTATTTTCTTTGCATACTCTATAAAGATGGGGCGACTGTTGTCATCACTCATCAGAGAGGCGATCCATTCTTTTTAACGTTAATAAGGGACAGAAAGTTAGGATGTGCAATTAGTACAATTAGGCGGAATTCCTGCCAAGAGGTATTTACTCTCAGCTGTCATATATATGGTAGTCCATAAGATTGAGTAGAGATTAACAGGGCACGGCGTACATATATATTTGATACAATTATTATTATTGTTTTATGTATGTAATTGAATATATTGATATGTATATTTCGTTATCATTTTGCTTATATTTTAATCTCATAACCTATTAATGTTGCAACATCATAAAATTTCTGCATCGCCCCAAGGTAGACTAGAAGATAACGCCAAAGGCAAGTCCACCTGTACAGGGCATATAAAAACATTTAAATAAAACTTTACTTTTAACAACTTAATAACAAATGTAATACACTTTAATTGTATTTTCTTCAGCTTTTTTTAATGTATATGAACCACTGCCAGAGAGAATTTACATGTACATATATACATACATTTATATATACTTATATTTTACGTCATACGAAACTATTATAATTAATGTTCTTATTTACATACCGATGTGATGATCAAGATGTTCACTTGATAGTAAGTGATAAAGTAGTAGTTCTACCACCAGTGAAATATATATTCCATATAAATGTACTCTTTACTGATACATTATGGTACAGTTAACTAATATAACTAAACTTATATTCTAAATGTGAGCAAAGGAGCCTTATCGCTATAAGTGATTACTACCAAGCTACTCAATAAGACAGGAGAGTGAATAAATAAATAAATAGCAGTGTAATAATAATATTAAAAAAAGGAGCAAGAAATATGTGAATTTCTAGTAAATTTGCTTTTATGTATAAAATTAGTCGTTACGCAAAGTTATCTACGTTGGTTATATTACTTTCTCATTTATACTACTATTAAGTAACGAAAACTAAAAAGATAAATCTAGATACGATTTAATACTGAAAATCTTAAATAAGTAACTAGACGACCAACCATAGTCGTCAGCTTATAAAAGACACGATAGAGTAAAACAAAACGTAAAAGCAAAACAAACATGAGACAGAAGAAAATTATAAGATAAAGAAGGCAAAGGAAAATAAATAAGAAAGAAGATACAAAAAGAGAAATTGGAATTGCTAATTTTAAAAATTGTAAGACTCAATGACTAGTGGTCAAACTCAAGGAGCGAGATGAATGAAAGGAATGTATGACGAGAGAATAAACAGAAATAATAAGAAGGACGAATGAAAGATTGAAGAATGAACTCAATGTCGCTTCTTTAAATCTTTGCTTAAAATACCAACGCATCTCGCCAAACGGTACAGTGATTCTTTTACAGTAAAAGCAGCGAAACTCTGGTATACTCTTCCTCATGATGTCCGCGCCTGTCCCACCTTACCTATCTTTAAGAAGAGAGTTAAATATGTGGCCCATACAAAATAGTGAAATTTCGGGCACCCACAACTCGGAAACCCGATCACATACCATCAAAATTCCAACGGCTCTGATCTTATCTAAGCGATATCTATCTGTATGACAAACTTCAGCACCAGCTCCTACTCCTTGTAGTACTCGAGATTGAAAATTGTTCGACGGACAGACATTGTCTTTTAAATATAGATTATCTTCACCTCTAGTTGCATATTTTATATTTCCTACTTACTTTACTTGCGATATATTTCCTTATATGTTACTATTACTAGTAGACGGTACACCCACATATATAATTAAAATAGTTTATCCTTCCTATTTGGTTATGCTGGAAGAGAACTCTTTTCAGGGTTAAGCACGCCTTTGTTGCTTTTATTAAATAGTTTTGTTTTATATGTGTGCATAAATAATAAATAAATAAGATTGAGAGAAAGAGATAGGACGAAGGATAGGTAGATGATAAAAATGTACAAAATAAAAATGAAAACGAACCTTAGCCCACACCGACCACGAGAATGACTGCAAAAAATTAAAAACTTGTCCATTTCCGCGGAAGTCAATGGATTAACTTAATAAAAAGTTTATAGATTATATAACAAACAAAAACCAGACAAAATATAGAAAGGAAACGGACAGCCGATAAAGTTACGTAAACTTAACGAAAAACCGATAGTTTTGTTCGAACAAGTTACATAAGTGAAGTTTTTAACCGCTCCGCTAATCCGGATTGTGTCTAGTGAACAAGTTCAAGTGATCTCTTGAATGTATTCATTATTCAGACACATTACATAATGTAGACTTATAACTTGACAGTAACATAATCAACTTGACCAGGTCACAGTTGCTTGCGGCTTTTTTTGGGGAGACGTGTAAAACGAATCGTTCACCAGATAATAAGTGATACGTTTATTCATAACATGGCTCTGGTTAAGATTGTATACACAGCATTTTGTCTCATTAAGAAATATTAAGTCTCGTTACCTCAGTAATATTGTTACATACAGCGCCCTTCAAACCACAACACAGTAATTTTTCTACAATACTATGGTATTTAGAAGGTTAGGTCTATCAGCAGTAAAGAATGTCTTGTTACCACCTATGCTCCTATTGCAGCCGCATAACAGTATTATGTGAATATTACTGTGATGCGGTTTGAAGGGTGCTGTATACTAGTGAAATTACTGAGGTATAATAATACTAATAATAATACTTAACACCTTATATCTCAAAGCGACGATAGTGTGATGCTGTATCTTAACCAGCATCATGTTATGTGCAAGCGTATCACTTAGTATCAGGTGAACACCTTGTTCGTCTCGTCGAATATAAAAAGTCAGAATTTAATTTCTTCCAATTAAGAACAGCGGTCTTTTACCAGGAACTCCAATGCTTTTACGCAAGAGAAAGGGCATAGTTCTATCTATTACTATTATATTACTATGGTAAATACTAGACCATAAACTTTCAACTTTACTATCAAACCGGAACACAGTAATATTCCTAAATAAGCCAGTAGACACTGAAATGTTCGCTGATGTATCTTATCGGTCAATTCACTCTCTATGTAAACATATTGATCGGTTAACAATTGTATATAAATTCAGTTAAAAGATCCAAAATGCATTATCCATATAAGGTATTTACGTGATCCAAGTACAAATGATTTACAGTAAAAAAACTCTAAATAAAATCACTTTCGTAAACTTTAGTTTTCTGTTTGGCTGTAACATGACCAGAATCTTAAATTCTGTTTAGCAAATATTTTTTACAAGACAAGCTTGGCGTTCACCTGATTGTAAGTGATGCACTTCTCCATAACAAGGTCCAGGTTAAGATGATACCAGCACCACATTGCGCTCGTCACCTTAAATCAAGGTCTTAAATTCCCCAGTAATTTAACTAACCTAACAAATCTCTAACATTAATGAATTCGTTCACGTATTAAATATATCTAGTACTGGTACTAGGTACATATTAATCCTTTACTTTAGAAAACTGCGTTGGTTTAATTTATGGTACATGTAGATAAATATTTTATGATACTGTTATGGAATACATAGTAATATTAGCGTACTAGTTCCGAGTAATAAGTAAATAATGTTATTTTTTGATTTGTTTATCGTTATGATAGGAAGAGTAGTTCTTTTGATTGTAGGTAATAGGTCTATGATAATGAAGCTAGTATAGATTGTATAATCTACACTAAATTGTGCTAGTTATCCTAGTACTTTCACGATACTCTTCTAACTAAGACACAGTAATATTTGCTCAATACCTATACGTTCGTCGGTAACACAGACTAAACAGTAAAAATAAGATAAAAGATATAAAGTTGGAGGTAAAAACCAGTTAAAAATATCTACAGTACAATGGAGATAAGTTTTTCCCTTAGTTTGTTTACTTAATATTATTATCGTTTGTTTGTTTTATCGATAGCATTGAATTAAAATTAATAGCGTTCCACTGCAAAGATCATTTTTTTATTAGACTATGAGCTAGTAAATAACAAATCGATAGTTTACTACTTTATTTCAATATACAAAAGGAAATAATATCAGACGTTGTACTTGTATATAAATTTAAGTTTTTTCCTGTTCAAAACTAGATTAACAACTATACTTGTATTCATATCACATACTAGTAAAGTCAAATATCGATTAAATAATTTATAAGGTAAATACAAAAAGTAAAACAGTTAAAAAAACTTTAAAAGTAAGCTTTCTTTTTTTGACAACGGTTAAAACAAATCGAGTACAGCTCACAACTTTCTCTATACTGACATAAATCTCATTTAAACAAAAAAGTTTTATGATTTGTATAAATTATATGGTGTATTTGTTTACCACCACGATATCATACCACCACCTCATCAGTCTATATACGTGCTGCTGGACATAGGCCTCCCCCAATAGCTGAGGGATTTGGACCGTTTCCTACCACACTGGCCCAATTCGGATTGGTCAGTAGTCAGAGCCTCGTTTGTTGATTAGTAGGCACCTTGCGCAGGTGAAGTCGGCTTAGGTCCCGTGTGTTGGTGTGTAGGACCTTACACCACCACCACCACATATAATAGTGACTAGGAAAAGAGATATGATATATTAAGGAATAATAAATCACGAGAGAAGACAGTAATTTCCTCGTGACTATCACATACCTAATATCGCTACAAATTGATGACACTATTCACCATCATCATCATTTCAACTGCTGGAAGTTCACTACTGGTCAAAGAGGTCCTCTAATATATCTCTCAGAATACAATCTCGTGCTGTTCAACAGTAAATATCAATTATGAAGTCTCATAAGATGATGATTATTATTTACTGGTGGTAGATATCTGTTGTTGGAGACAGTCTAGATATTATCACAGCTCTTACATCCGGTGAAACACAGTACTATGCGAATATTACTGTGTTGTAGTATGAATAGAGCAAAACGTAACGAGACTTAACACAGGATAGGGTATCACTTAAGATCAGGTGAATGCCTTGATCGTTTTGTCGCCACGTGTAATAATTTAAAGTATATATATCAGAAGCACCAAATATTATTTAACTAAAGTCTTCGCTTCGTTAAAAGACTATTAATTATTGTCAAGACTTTCGGATCATGTATAAACGTCCATCGGTTGAAATGATGATGATGATGATTACTGCATCTCTTTGTTTAAAAAAAATGTGTATTTAGTGTACTTGAATATTGCAATCACGCGTTGTTACAGGGAAAATACCGGAATTTCATATAAACGGGACTGTACCCGCCGTGTACCGGTTTAGACCTCTGGTATTACCTCATTGCTTGAGGAAGTTACTCACTCGCAAACCGGTGTCATTAAGCACTAACCAAAAGTATAAAAGGGTGTAATAGGTCCCACAATTCATGGTATCCAAGCCAACCTTCTCGTGGTGGATCTTACTAATCAATAAACGAGGCTCTAGTTCCCCATTAACTTTAAGCCAGTGTGAAGATGGTCCAATTCTCCTTATTAAAAAGCCGTTATGTCTTAGTGGTTTGAACGTCTGCCTTCCACTCCAAAGGTAAAGGGTTCGAATTCGGCCAGCACTAATGTTTATTTTTTAATGTTTCAATAATGTTTGTTTTTTAATGTTTCAATTTATATGCAGTTAGTTTAATACCAAATAATATCACCTGCTTTAAGACATGTATCAAATCGCATGTCTATAAACCTTAAAAAAATCCTATTAAGGATGGGTCTATGTCCAGCAGTGGACGTGTATCCGCTGATGATGATGATCATGAAAATTATAAAAACATTTTTTGTTTTTAATCATTTATATATCAAATAATGTAGGTGATTAACATTCAGTTTGTTAAAGGTCTCTGACAATTCTGGCCCACACGTGGTGGTGGTGGTGAAGTACAGTGAATATTATCATTCTGCCAATAATCACTTAATCACAGTGATTAAGAAAACTTTGGAGTAGCTTAGCTTTTAATAACTAGTAACTTAACTTTTAATAACTATCTTAATGGTTCGGCGGGAGTTTGATAAAGTTACTTATGAGCACTTACCATCAGGTGACCGTCTCAATCGTATGGCTCTGCTTAAAAATCATCATCATCAGACGAAAGACGGAATTCTCTATTGCTTTCAATAATTGTATTCAAATGAATCAAGGGAAGATTCCGAAGGTTTTAGGTTTTAATAAATGTACTAGTAAAAATTTTATCATCAGCAGCAGCCGTTAGACATCCACTGCTGGATTGCCTGTCCCAATAAAAGGGGTTTGGGCCATCTCCCACCACGCTGGCCCAATGAGCTGGAGAAGAGCCAGAGTCTATTTTTGTTGTTACAGGTTTATTTTTTTTCTTTCGTTCCTTTCGTGGTTTCTCTGTTGTATTCGGTTGCACCACGAACAGATGTGATTGCCTTGGGCCCTGTGGGTTTTGGTGACCCCACTTGAAAATATATAAACTTAACTTAAAAACACTTAAATCCTTTTTAGACGTAACTTGAATCTCGTTTAAGAGAACCATGACACAGTTAACTCTCAGTTTTTTTCCTCGAAGCGATCTCGATGCCCTTTTCCATAGATAAACATTAAAAGAAAACGTACGACTGTTACCAATTTATTTTTTGGTTAAAAACCTAAATAGAAACCATGTCTAGAACCCGGTGATACAGTTTTTATCACCACCAACGGTGGTAGGTCTTCGTTATACAATTTATATGTAGGTACCACCGCTGCTCTAATTTCTTCGCCAAAAAGTAATATGGTTTGTAGGGTGCTGTATACTAGTGAAATTACTGCGGTAACGAGACTTAACAACTAAAGGGGACGAGCATAATATAATACCTTGTATACCATCTTAACGAATACCTCATTTATAAGTAGACGTATCACTTACCATCAGGTGAACGCCTTGCTCGTATCGTCGCCTCAAAATCGGCTTAAAAAAGCATACATTGATGTATTAGAATACGATTTTTTTTCAACAAAACGATGAGAAGATACAATGCCTAGATTTATACTAATGTTATTCTGTGAATAGATCTTCAGACAAGACCTAAGTCCACTAGTAGGCGTTTATTAACCCAAGTATTATTCGCACTCGTAATAGGAGTCCTCATACAAAAACGTACGAAATTTGCGCTGATACCTAATTTTATATTAAACGTTTACAGGTAATACAAATAGTTTTTATACAATGACTATGAGAATTAATTGTTTTAATCACGAAATGGATACAAAAGAAAAACCCAATTAATCGACAATGCGAAAAAATCGGTAATACTTTGTTAAAAATAACTAAAAGATTCCGATGGTAGTATTTTTTAAATTAAACAGAATACTATGAAGTTATATTATAATTTGTAAAATAACATCCCGATATACAGCGTGCGAAAATATTGAATGATTTTCGTCATCATTCCAATCATTTGTTGCTCACTGCTGAACATAGTCATCCCCAATCTATTACCAGCGCGATCTGGTCTATTTGACCATAATTCAAATATTTTAACATAACACAAAGGTAGGGTAAGGGGTAATAATTGATGGAGAGGATCCCGAAAGTGAAACCGTGTGTCAACTAACTGATAAGAGAAGAAGAAAAAAGTAAAAGGCTATATAGGGCCAGTATGGTGGTAGATGGCCCAAATCCTCTATTATTAGGGAAGGCCGTTGTTCAGCAATAGACGTCCATTAGATGATTGAAAGATTACTATTTTTAACTAGTTTTATCATTATCAACTACCTAATGTAGTCCACTGCTGGACATAGCCTCTCCTAAGGAACGGCTTAGCTCGATTTTATCCAACTTTTGCTTATCACTAAGACAAAAAAATGTAATAGTACTTACTATCTAGATCCTTAATCCTGGATTAATATATACATGTTATGTTAACTATACATATACTTATTATTCTATCTATACTATATTTAGTATACAATCATGCAGGAAATAAAAACAAGACAATAGTGAATCTTCGAAGCCTTTGGAGCGTTACATTAAGCATATACTTAGAAACCGGCGTAGTATTATCCGGGTGACGGAGGCGAGGAATCACGTTCGAGGAAATATTATCGAAGGTTATACCTTTTGTAATTTGCAGTATTATCTAAAAATATTTAGTATGTTGTGTCTTGTAAATGTTTTGGAGAACTTCTATGTAACAACTTCCTCAAAATACAGAGCATTTTCTAAAGAAAGTTGGTCTTATCTTCAGAAACTTATTTTAGATTATGAGTTCGTAATTAATATATTTTTTTAATTATTTAAAAATATGTATTCTTTTAACATTTCTCCTTTATCTCTATCACATTTACCTGGTTATCATGTTGCCATCATTACACTTTCTAATAAACTGTTCCTAAAAAGCTATTAGATACTTCTTTTATACCCATTGCTAAAAAATAGGATAATTATCTAATTATCCTAGTTATCTTTGAGGAATCTTCCTATCACAGCTCCAAGTTTAGATAAGTAAAGGCTGTAATAGTAGTAGCTTATAATTGCCCTGTCGCTGACAGATCCGGGGCATCCCATTCATAACGGCTGATGGCTTTCGCGGTAGGTTTAGTGGGTAG
>DWLS01008238.1:0-10054 GCA_018246255.1 Pachliopta kotzebuea | reverse complement strand
ACCTGTCACTCGCGAGCATCGCGCGAACGAGACTCGGGAGCGACAGGTCCACTCCACCGACAGCAGATGCCAGATCGAAAGTTAAAATACCTAATTTAAGCTTTATTAACTATGAATAACATTGCAAGTGTAAGTATATTACATAGTGATTTGGAGGAGTGTTGGTCACAAAGAATTACTGAATTTGAGGCTCATCTGCAGGCTACAATGGTCCCTATAGGTACTTGCTCTAAGCTTTCTCTCTAGTCTGTCTACTAAGTCACAGTCAGTGTTATATTGTTTTCATTCTTTAATTTTATTACATTTTTTCTCTTGCATTGTATTAAATACCACAATTATAGTTAGCTTAAAAATCATTTGACCTTTATGTTTGTTATTAAAATGTTTTTTTAACATCTTGTTAAATAAATGTATTTAAAGTTATTGTAAACACTCAACACATGGGATGATACAGGGTCTATTTTAAATTTGTTTAACTTACATATTTATTTTACTTATTACAACAAAGTAGATAATATATAGAGACACCACTTAGTACAAAGAAATGGTATCAACCTAATCCTGGCTATTTTACTTTTCTTCTATTGTCAATAAATAGCACAAGTGAGAACACAAATAATTTATACTATTGGGTTGGCAACTAAGTTATTGCCGTTTTTGTCGATAGATTCACTCTACACTTTCTTTTGTTTTGTTAACGTGGCCAAAGCATCTAACAGATATTTTTTTCTTACTGTATGGACTTCTACGTTAAATTAGTAAAAGAATTTTTTCGATTAGTTATTTAGTTTTGTTTTTATCCCAATTTAAAAATGGAAGAACAGGACGTGCACTTCCGACACATTTTATTGTATTACTTCCGAAAAGGCAAGAGCGCATCGCAAGCACAAAAGAAGTTATGTGCCGTATATGGAGATGAAGCCTTAAAAGAAAGGCAGTGTCGAAATTGGTTTGAAAGATTTCGTTCCGGTGATTTTTCACTGAAAAATGCACAACGATCTGCGCCACCCACCCACCATATAGCCCTAACCTTGCGCCTTCGGGTTACCATTTGTTTCGTTCCATGCAAAACTCTTTAAATGGTAAAATTTTTAACAACGCGGGTGATGTCAGATCACACTTAATTCAGTTTTTTAATAGCAAAGACCAGACATTTTACGAACGGGGAATTTTTACGCTGCCAGAACGATGGAAAAAGGTCATCGACAAGAACGGGCAATATCTAATTGAATAAAGTTATATCTTTAAACAAATATTCTGAATTTGTCTTCTTATTTGAAATCGGCAATGACTTAGTTGCCAACCCAATATATATTAACATGTATTACAAATAAATAATATTGCCATCTAGTGAGACACTAAAGAAACGATTATCACTTGCCCCATTCTATAGCATTTTTATTCCTATGCAATTTGGAAAATTGTTGAAAAAAATTGTGCCTGGGAGTGTGGGCGTGAGTGTGTGTGGGAGTGTGGGCGTGAGTGCGTGTGTGCGTTCGTGCGTGAGTGCGAGCGTGTTGCGTGTGTGTGGTGTTATTCATTAAAATCAGGGATGAAATTATATATAGGTACTGTACATACCTATATTAGTAAAAAGAGATAAGTTTTAATATTATGCAAATAGGTTTGTATATATTAAACACATATTAATTGTATTTGTAAATGTGTTATAAGGTGTTATTTAGAGCAGCGAAGGTATCGTGGGGGCTGAATCCAGAGATGTTGAGAACGATGCATCTGGCTCTATTGGAACCCATTATATTGTATGCGGCGAGTGCATGGGCGCCGGCGGCTAAAAGCTTTCTGAGATACTTCGTCTTCCCAAAATTTTGAACCCCGTTCCTTCAATCGTTACAATTAAGCATACCTCAGCATAGCACACAATTCTTCAACTCATTTAACACGGTTCAGTCGATACTCTTCTGGAACGCCTTACCTGATAATATCAGGCGAGCTCCCAGTAGGCACGCCAATCCCAATCCATGATATATCATAATTATATTTTTATTCTCGGATCTGTATTTATGTATGTCTGCGAGTATTGTATGAATGTATTACATTTATGTATTGTTGTATATATTTACTACATTTATTAATAATTTAATTACAATTCTATACTTATTATTAAAACATCTATTTATTGTTGCATCATATGCTATTCTTACACCTACCTTCCTACATGATCTATTGCCTCCTAGGGTTGATTGGCAGAAAATGCTTTTATTGCATTAAGTCTTCCCTTAATACCTTAACAGTGTACCCCAAGAATAAATAAATATCGTAGGAAATTATTGTATGTAAGTGGCATTATAGCAGTCGTGTTGCAAATTGATTGGGGAGGCCCACGTTGAGTGATAGACGACAATAGGATGAAAATACGACGTTGGGATAGTATTTTAGAAAACTTACGCAACTTGAGGTGCTTATTGTGGATTGCGAACTTGAACTGTTGGTATCGTTAAAGATGACAAAAGCGCTTGCCAACATTGCAGCCATTTGCATATCTGACGCTTTAGCGTAGTGTGCAATACTGAAATTGAAAAACAAATCTGTTTTAAGGCTTTTACATTTCTGCATCGAGTTGCGTGTTATAATAACATGATGAATATTCAAAATATATTTTATTACAAAGAGTTTATTTAATAAGTAATTCTGTTAGGATAAGAAACTACTAAAGAGATTAGGCAAGGCCTATGTCCAGCAGAGGCTCAAAAAAGATGATGAATAAACACTACGCCACATTTTTTTATTTTATTTGACTTAGCGACGAGATGAGGAACGTGTTTATTTAATGGTAAGTAATGCCCTTTTCATAACAATGTCTCGCTCCGAAAGATGAATGGAAGGAGAGGAATAGTATGAAAGTAAATGACAAATAAAAATAAAGATGTACACGAGCCTTGGCCCAAAATAACCAAGGGATTTGTAGTTAAATAATAATAAAAAAAAAAATGTCTCGCTCCTTAAATGGCATACACATCACCACATTCCGACCATCACCTTGATACATAAAGTGTTATGTCTAGCTAACCCAGTAATAGCACTATATTACTAGTGTAGCTAGACAACAACGCCTTTGAAACTGGAACAGAGTAATGTTTGCACACTACCGTTTGGCGGTAGAAATAGGAGCTGCGGTGGTAACTATTTAGAAAATCTCCGGCAGCAGAGACCTATTACCAGTATAACGTAGACCTACAACGAGTAGTCCTGCCAATATCATTGTGCTCGCCTTAGAACATGAGACGTTAAGTCCTTCAGCAATTACCCTACTTACAATAGACATCTGTTAAGCAACAAGGAAAATATAAATACAGCAACATTTGCACACTATTATTTGGCAGCAAAAACAGGTGCTCATCGGTACCGATACGGTTTTCGACAACAGAGTAATAAAATTATGTATATTTGCATTAACACGCACACTTATAAAACAAAATTGTCGAAATCATACAGTGTCTGAACAAGATTGCTGCAAAGGGGATGTCCGACCCAGCCCATACTCTCCTCGCTCGATTCCAAGTGGTCGGTCAGACGCGCAGCCAAAGCTCGGGCAGCTAATGCAGCTAATCCCCACGCATGAGCAATGTCACCCTCTCCTTCCTCTGTAGCGACTCTTGCGTTTTTTTCACACATTTCTAAAATAATACGACATTACATAGTCTTAAAATTATTAAAAAAGACTTAGTTACAAAATAATAATTAACGGACATTAATTTTCTTATTATATAAATAACAATATTATAACAAAAACTTCAAAAAGTGTTAGCAATAAGGAATACAGCAATAATAACTCAGTTTATTAGGCTGTCTACGTCCCGAAAAGATGTAGATTTTGTTCCCATAGACAAATAATTCTCAACCACTGTACCGTGGCACTTTTGTGTGTCGCGGAATTCTAAAAGTTTGCCGCCAAATTTTAGATAATCCCTTAATAATAAATACACTGTTATTTTTACATATCATTTTGTCGAACATTTAAAATTATTATCATAAACTATTTGACGCAGTTTGTTGTGTAAGTAAATAATTTTTAAGTTTATTTTTTTCTTTGTGTGCCGCCAAATTTTGAAATTGTTAAAAGTGTGCCGCAACAAAAAAAAGGTTGAGAATCACTGCCATAGACCCTTGGAATGTAGCAGAGAAGCCGAAAGGGCTGGTTAATTTTTGATAGTGTTAGCTTGGTGCACTTATGTATGTTTGTAGATATATTTTCTAGGAATTAGTTTATTTCAAGGCAGTTGTTTATTTAGCATACCAACTGGATCATCGGCGTTGATAACATATTTTTCAGCAAGAGATCGGTTGAGAGGAAACAAGTTGTTAGCGGCGTATAATACGACACGTGGGGACGAGCAACCGGATATACTACCACGGCTCCGTATGTTGCCCGCCCGACGGCTCTGTGCTTTCTGAAAAGGTATAAAAAGTTTTACATAAAAGATATTAATAATCAAAAGAAATGTCATTTTCGTAAACAGTACTTACCCATCTATCTTGAAAATAAAAAGTGGTAATCGAGTTTGATGTATGTCTGTGATGTAATTGAGAAAATCCCGATGCATTCGTTGGAGAAGGTGTAGTGGTTGCATGTGGCGATACAGAAGTGAAACCTCCGCCGAATAGACCAGGTGTTAGAGATAACGACGACATAGTCCTGGGTGTTCCACTTTCGTGTTTCAGTGACAAGCGTCGCGCATTAGGCGGTCTATTAAAGATCACCAGAGTACTGACGCCACACCATTTAGCACTACACGTCCTAGGAAATGGAATACAAGAGTCACCAGCATTTTCACACTCCGATTGACTTCTTTGACTTGATTTCATTGAGTCTGAATCATCACTGGATTTAACTGGAATCTTAACAAAACAATATATACAACACAATTAGTAAGTAGTTACTGGCAAATGAAATAAAAAAAAACACTACAGACCAATATCATATTTTCAAACAGAAATTTCAATTGCTTCTTTTTTGTTGCACAATTACATCAATAATATCAACTCAATATTTACCTCATCAATTGAAGTGGCCAAAGTTTTTAGACAATGCAATAGACATCTATGCCCTTCTTTCTTTTTATGATGGGCTGTTTTGTTAATAGCTTGTAATATTTTAATAGTTGTTGTACTATCAACATTAGTTCCTGAGAGCCAAGAAAATTTTGGAATGGTCTGTTCAGTCACATTTCTAGGGAAGGTAACTTGTAAGTTTGCAATGTAACCATTTCTTTCCGAATGAATCTGACAGGTCCTTGTTTCTATATTCATATCTGTTACCTCTATATTTGCCATTTCTCGAATTGATTCAAATTCTTCATCAATTGAGATAGTGATTTTATGAGATAATGTGGTCTGAAAGTATAAGTCATAAAAAGTTAAGAAAAACATATCACATTCTACAAGAACTCTTCTGAAAATATATATATTTACATACCAATTGGATATCTTGACCTTTATCATTTATTGAAAGATCATTAAAAGAACTAACTGAAGAAGCATAACTTGTTTCTGAAAAATTATATGAAAGTATTAATAGTGAAAATTGATTTTATTAAAGATCAAAATCAATAGAAACATATTACCATCACTAATATTGTCTTCCTCACTATCAATATCATCCGGTAAATAGTGAGAACACATTTTCAACAAGGATGGATGCATTGTCCACACCCTTAATGATTGATCTCTTCCCCATGTTATCAACTGATAGGTAGATGGTGAGGTGTTCGGCCTCCAAACCATTGTTTGCACTGTGTCTGTATGTCCAACTAATCTGTGAGTTAATGTTCCACCCACCCATATACCAATGACCCCAGCTTGTTCAACTCTGGGTAATCCCCCCCATCCAACACCAATAGTTAATAATCCACTTCCAAATGGTGTATAAATTGCCCTCCATACAGGAAAGTTTGTCATTATAATATTTTCAGGTCTTCTAGCGTTGTTAATATCAAAATATTTTATACTTCCATCATGACTTGATGTTACTAATTGATACTCATGATGTGGACTCCAATCCACACCGTGAATTTTACATAAATGTGCTGAAATATAATGTATAGGTGAAGTTGGTTTACGGTAGTCCCAAATCTTTATATCTCCATCATGTGCTGTAGCAACTATGTATGATGCCACTTTATTCCATTGAACTTGGGAGGCTCCCGCTGCAATTAATAACAATAATTGTTGTAAATACCATTTAAAATATTTAGGAATTATATTAGATCTAAAAATAATAATTTTCTATTAATTTTTTAACTATAACATGAGAACAATATTGATTTTCTTACTGTTTATTAGTTTTATCTAAATAACATTATGTTGGTTTTTTTTCTAAACATGATAATTATTATCTCATTATGCAACCTGAATGTTAAAATTTATAAACTATTCATTCTTCAGTAAACAGCATGTGTGTAATGCCTAGACTTGAACACACACCTTTTAAAAACTTATTATTTTATCACAGTTGCTATTACCTTTAAAGACATAAACATTAACTTACCAACAGCACACAAAGATATAGATGGTTTTCTAACATCCCTCAAATCCCAAAGATGTGTGAAAGTATCTATAGAACAGGTAGCAATAAGGTTGTGGTCTTGTCTATGAAAATGTGTATCACTTACAACTCGGGTATGACCACGTAAAGAACATACGCATGTGAGATCATTTCCAGCTCTCCAATCATACACGTCAACTCGCTGATTATTCTATAAAAAAGTAATAATTCCTCAAATTAGATTACAACTCAATGTTTTAATAAATTTCCAAAGCAAGCACAATTTATTAAAGAAATAAAAAAATTGTCGTTAATACTTAACAATAAATTATAAAAATAAAAAAATAACTGTAGAAATAGTCTCACCGCAATTGCACAAAAATTTTTCCCATGATAAGTTTGACACCACTCTGCACCGGCAGCATCATATTTACTGTGACGAGGATACTTTTTGACAATGTCTCCTCCAGTATCATCATCTAGGTTGATGTGTTTTATAGCTAACCATCTTCGTCCAGCAAGTAAAACATTATTACCT
Source organism: Pachliopta kotzebuea (assembly GCA_018246255.1). Classification (NCBI taxonomy): domain Eukaryota; kingdom Metazoa; phylum Arthropoda; class Insecta; order Lepidoptera; family Papilionidae; genus Pachliopta; species Pachliopta kotzebuea. The sequence goes on along the minus strand of DWLS01008238.1, from coordinate 3,011 downwards.
GAATAATCAACAGACATTGCAGTTGCCTGTAATTCTCGGTATTCCCATTTCATAACTTCAGAGCTCCAATGCACAGACATTGTTATTTAGCGTAATGTGCTTTGGTTAAATAAAAATAACACGTAGAATTTATCAATATATTTAATATTTAAAATTCCTTCATAAAGACCTATAAACAAATACAAACGTCATTTTGACAATCGGCAGTTCTGCTCGTTCACTATATGACTATTTGAAATCAATAAATTTTACAAGTAAAGTCTTAAAATATGCTTTTATAATATTTTTAAACATTTTTGTATGTCATGCTTAAACCATTTTTTTTTTAATATTCCAAAATACATAACATTTAATCGATATTGTTATACATTTTTAACATATCACTCTTTTGCTATCTTAGGTATTTAGTGGAAAAGAAAGATAAAAATATTTTAGTTATTCAATAAATTATCAAGAGAAATATTTGAGAGAACGAGCTTTGTTTTGTGTTTACATGTCATTGAAGTGTCTAAATCTGTTTATTGTTGTTTTATATTGGCCATTGGGGTAGAAGGCGCGAGAAGTCAAAGCACTTTTTTACTTTGTCTTCCTGCGCCTTTTTTCTTTTTATTATTAAATTAATTGTAAACGATTAATATGTATATATATATATAACACAAAGACTGCGGCGTTGACTCTTTATGGATTGGACGACAAATTCAACGATTTCAAACATTAAAACGACGCTATCTTGGATTGAAAATTGAAGACGTGGCCTTTTGGCCTTACACATTAACGAATAAAAAAAGAAGAGTTAATTAAGACTATTTGCATTGCCAAATCTAAAACGAGATAAAATCAAAAACAGATTAGGCTGTATGGACTGTGGTTCATTGGCTTTCCTATAAGAGAATACATTTTTAAAACCCATCAATTATTGTTGTTTTCTTTAAAAAATCTTAAATGCTCTTCTGCTACGTAACATGTCTTGATAGTAAATGGATAAGATAAAAGACATGGATTTTTTTTTATGGAAAAAATAAAATAATGGTATTCGCTTTAAGGAATTATCCCCGAAAGTTAATAATATGTGCCCTGCCCCGTTTTGTTTTAGGCCTATTTTGTATTTATTTTTACTGTGAATATATGATTTACTATGTTACCCAAATTCAGGTAAGTTAACAAAGTATAAATTAAATAAAATAAAAAATTAATGAATATGTTAAATGAAATAATAATTAAATACTGAACATGAATTGTATCTACAAGTGTGTTTGGCCGACTCTTACAAAGAAGTCTCATGAAGTCTCGGAACCCGTACATGTTATGATTCTAGCAGATACTCATTTGCTTGGTTCTCGAAATGGACACTGGTTTGACAAATGGAGAAGAGAATGGCAAATGCATAGAGCCTTTCAAACAGCAATGACCATCCATCAACCTGAAATTGTATTTGTTTTAGGTAAGTATGTTCAATAATAATATATAAAATTTTCATAAATCCATCATAAAGAATTTCGAGGTGGAGATGATTGAGAACAGCCTATGCCCAGCAGTGGACATTATCTGATTGACAATTTAAAAAACACTTAGTAAAACATTAAAGAAAACTAATAATAATTTTTATTTACAGGAGACTTGTTTGATGAAGGTAAATGGTGTTCGCAGAAGGAGTTCAATGACTATGTAAAGAGATTCTTTACAATATTCAAAGTTCCAGAAGGGACAGTTATGTATTCAGTTGTAGGCAATCATGATATTGGCTTTCACTACAGGTATACTGTGTTTCTATAAATAAGTAATGACCAAACTGTTAATTTTAATGTGAAGAAAGAAAAATTAAAATGATAGCGTGAAATGACTTAATGATTAATTAATAGAAAACAAGAAAAGTGTGTAATTACTATATTGTTTATTTGCTGGGATAATCTATAAAATTTATGCATTAGTCTATTGTTAAACATTTATACATTATATTTTGTTTAAAGGATAACTCCCCAACTGGCAAGTAGATTTGAGAAACAATTAAATGCACCTCCTGTCAGACTTGTGAGTTTACGCAGTAATCATTTTATCCTTATGAACTCTATGGCCATGGAGGGAGATGGATGTTCATTATGTGCTCGTGCAATCACAGAAATTGACAAAATTGCTGGTCAGTATCATCAAATAAAATTTTATCATAAACTAGTTGCATGTGGCAAACATACTACATGTACCTATACCTATTTATATTAAATTTTTGTTGATGCCAAAAAGAGTGTTTGTGTAAAAAGGTTTGGGTTTATTCTGTAAGAATTTGTATATGTATGTAATACTAGGCTATAGTTTATATTATTTCTAACAGATTCCTTGCAGGACCTTTTTTGATAAATTTATTTCTTCATGAATGCATTATTTTGTTTCTGGTATATACTTAGCAATGATTAAAATAATACAAAAATGATAATTATGCAGAAAAGGATAAATAATATAAGATACAAAAGACAACAATGCCATAAATTTATAACACTGAATAGTATGTACATACAGTATTTTATCTGTATGATTTTACGTTAAAAATACACGAAACTTAATATATCGCAATTTCAATATAGTAGTAATTGTCGCATCAACTCGTGAATAAGTTACTGATGAAATGCAATATGTGATATTAAAAATTACTCGAATTTAAAGAAAAAAATACTCCCATGCTATTTGAGGTGCGATAAGATAAACGCCCATTATTGGATGCGCAAAAAAAATAAAAAAAATGTTTCATTCGGTAATTAAAATGTCTAATTGCTTAAACGAAAAGTTTAGTGTGGGGCGCATACGCTTCACGCCCCGAACGCCGTAAGCGCAAATCTCCGGGACAAATCTCCCTCTTCGACCGGCCCATCCCCTGGAAGGACTCGATCAAATACCTCGGTGTTACACTCGACCGCAGGCTCTACTTCGGAGAACACATCACCTGAGTGAGGGACAAGGCTGCCTACGTTTCGGGCAGACTTCATCCCCTACTCTGCAGCTCCAGTAAGCTCGCTCTACGT
>DWLS01008237.1:0-10057 GCA_018246255.1 Pachliopta kotzebuea | reverse complement strand
CTGATGGCTTTCGCGGTAGGTTTAGTGGGTAGAAGCCGCCCAGGCCGAGTCCCACACAGCTTTCCAGGCCCACCTAGGGCACCGGCGGATGGTACGAAAAAAGATTCCCCCGCGTGAACAAAAAGAGTATCTTTCGAAGATTTCCGCGGCAACAAAAAATAAAGATGTAGTGTTCAGAGAATTCGTCTAGGCATTAAATCTAGACTTTAAAATAAATGTATAGGAAACAGGAGGCCGGGGACTAATCGTGATTCCAGCGGCGGCCAAGAATTAGTGTTTATTACATCGGCTGCACCCCGGGCGCATCCTCCAGTTCCCACATCCGAGCCCCACGCACAACCTGTTGCTGCCAACCCCTACGTACTCCTGGATCCTATCCAGTGCTTAAGTGATATACAGTCAAATAAGAGTACAGTAGTTATCATTTACATTTTTCAATTCACTGCCGACTCGTGCCAAATGTTCGCCTTTGTAAAACTCTACGGCGTTCCTTGCTTAATCTATTTCAGCTACCGAGTTATTCATATTTATGAATAATATTTTTAAGGTCTATACCATCAACATATTAAGTATAAAATTTAGGTTATCATTATGAATAATATTAGACAACTAAAAATGTATCATGATCTTGTTAAATTATTTTAACGTAGACACATAAAGTATCAACTACACCCAAATTAAAGTTTTCATAACAACATAATATTATATATATAAATGAAAAGGATGTTATGGGAACAACCACAGTATAAGGACCCAAAGCAAGCTCACCACCTCGTGGTACTGCCTATTAATCACTTTTGGGTAGCCACGAATGTTTTGGAAGGACCACAGGAATTGAGCAAGGATGGTGTGAGATAGATCAAATCTCCCCCATTATTGAACTAGGCTTTTATCCAGAAATGGACTTCTATCGGCTGATGATGATGATGATGATGACATACAAAAATTCTTAACTAGTATTCCCAATTTCATCATAGCAACAAAATTATGATACAGCTCATCTCAGCGGACATCAACAGCGGACACATGTGGTGGAGTTTGGTTGGTGGCACAGATCGGTGGTTCCGATTCCACCTGGCTATTTGCCAATAAAGTAAATTAGTCAATCCATCTGTCATATGAGGGTCTGAATATTCTGAGGAAACACGCTTTACCATCATCATCAGCTGATGGACTTCTCTGCAGGACATAAGCCTCCCCCAAAGATCCTTTGGAGAGGCCTATGTCCAGTCCACTCTGTTCGGTCCTTGCTGTCTACATACAGCGGATTCCCGTGACCGTCACAAGATTGTCGATGTAGTAGAAGGCTTCACCATCATTGTCACTTAATACCAAGTGTTTTAGCGTATTATTTATCGAGAACACTGGGAAAGTGCTGGGTTCGAATCCAGCCTGCATCAATGAATTCTTCAATGTATATGCAGTTTGCAACACCAACTAATATAACGTGCTCTGATGGTGAAGGAGAACATGAGGAAACTTACATATCTATATGATGACCATCCATCGGACTGCTATGTGAAATGGAGAAGGCAATGCCAACACTACTACATTATATCTGACATGGAAGTCGTAGTGTGGTTGACTACATGATGACCACGACACTCAGTCGTGAGGGAAACGACTTAGAAGACTATTCCGGTTGTATTAATATATTCGAACATGTGTAATATCGATGCTATGCCAATACCGATGTATATGTAATCTATGTATTTCAAAACATCCCGAGTAACAAATGAGCCGATTAATCATCAGGCACCTGGCTCCGGGCCCGCGCTCCGCTTCCGGTGCAGCCCAATAAATAGCCGCTAGATAATCTGGCTCCATTAAAACACTATCACTTACCTAATATGATCATACATATAATACTATATAATACACTATTATTACTACTACTAGTAGTTGCCCGTTGCATTCGCAACTAAAAAATAATATAAAATTAATCAATTCAAAACGTTGTTACCATAGCTATATATATATAGCATATGTCTGTCGTTAAATTGGCATAGCGGCATCACATTCCGCACGGACGCACGCCAAGGAAGTAAAGATAGTAGGAGTATAATCCATTGCAGAAAATTTTTAAACATCTAACTATACTATGATTCTGTATTGATAGCATCGCTTCTATGATGAGTGAAGACAAGAATCGCAGCATATTGATAAAGTTTGCGAAAAAGATTGTAGAAAGAGTTAAAGATTTAAACAAGATAAGAAATCAATAAAAGTTAAACGTAACAGATAAAATCAGGATTGTAAAGTTAAATGAAGTATCGTAACAAAAGGAAAGAAGAAAGTAAGAAATGAAAAAGTAAATAGATAAGTGCAAAATTGTAAAAAATGTACCGAGAGGCGATGCGTGAGAGATGATGAAAACAATACGAAAGAAATTTAGAGATGGGAAATGAGGAGTGAAAGCTAATTAATGTAAGAAAAAGGAAAGAGTAATGAAGGAATGGGTTACAAATAAAAAATTGAAAAACAGAACCATTTCCAAAAACACTAACGAGAACGATTAAAAATTAAACCATACCATACTTAATTTAGAGAAATTAATTTTTTTTGTTTTCCAACTTAATTCAGAACTTAAAAACAATGTTTAATAAGTTAAAAAAACCATTAATTAATAAATGTATTTAACATCATTACCATAAAGTTCTCTTGTAATGATATAAAGTAATAAATGCTGTGTTAAAATGGTTCACTGAAGTACTTAACTGTAAAATATATACATACATATATTTATAAGGCATATATCAGTTATTAAGTTGACATACCGACATCTTAATCCGCACGGACGCACTCCAAGAAAGAGAAGATTATTAAGGGGATATTACTAGAATTCCTTACCTTGGTATTTTGGGAAAAAGTAAGAAGTAAATATTGTTAATTTAGTATGAATAGTCTTGTATAAACAAAGAAAATGTATTTTATCAAATGAAAATATCTAACAAAATTCTATGGAAACTCACCCCTTTTTATATGCTCATATATAATATCATGAAAAGGGATGAAATACGCGTTTGTTTTTGTTTGAACCATAGCTTATTTATAGAGTTACTACCGAAAGTATGTTTAGGAAATGTTTAGACAAGATATTTTAGATCTATTCATATTTATGTATCTTTTTTATTGTACGAGGCTACGATACGAGATCGGCGTTCACTTGATTATAAGTGATAACGCTTGCCTATAACGTGGTGATAGTTAAGATAGTATACACAGCATCATATTGCCTTGAAAGCCTTGAGAAGTAAGATGTTAGCTCTCGATATCTCAGTAAGTTCAGAACACAGTAATAATTGCATATTACTATTTGGTGGTAGAAATAGGAGCTGCGGTGGTATCTAGACGGTCTCTAGACATAGGAAACTACCACCAGTATGGTTGTAGATAACTAAGGTATTATCTCTAGTGATTAAGTAAGTCTCGTTACCTCAGTAAACTAAATATTTATCCCTTGAAATTGGACCAAGTTATATTTTTATATATTCTCACTATTTGATATATAGCTTAAAGCGTTTGTTATTAGTTTTTATACTAACTGAAAATAAATTGTACAATTCATTGGTGCAGGATTCGAACCCGGTACCTTACGAGTGGAAGGCAAGCGTTTCAATCCATTAAGCTATCTCGCTTTCATAGTTACTTTATATAATGTTTAAATCCACGCTATGTGATATATAGCTTAAAGCTTTTGTTATTAGTTGTTATACTAACTGCACATAAATTGTACAATTCATTGTTGCAGGATTCGAACCCGGTACCTTTAGAGTGAAAGGTCAGTGTTCAAACGACTTCCATAGAAAATATGTGGTTTTTTCAGTAATGTGCATTACTATTTGGCGGTAGAAATAGGAGCTGCGGTAATACCTACATAGAAGGTCTAAGTGACATTAGGAGAGGCCTATATCAATTGACCCTACTGTTTATAGATTTGAGTAAATATGTATATAAATTTTAAACTGTATACTTTTTAAATGTTATTCTTCCATTCGCAATGAATCCGTGAAAGAGGCTTACTTCAAGAGGTAATTTTCTCAAAATTATTAAAAACACAACTGAGCCGCACAAATGTTTCTTCCTCTGCGGAAATGAACGGCTTCAACGGTTAATACAAACGAGCGGTCGGTTGTCATAAGCTTTTTACTTTAAAAAAACCTTTTATATATATCTTTTGGTATATGTATGTTTTAGTTCAATAAATTGTTTATATTATTTACTTATTTATATATATTGTGTAAAGCGGGACTTAATTCTACTAGCATTATCTATATGATCATAATAAGAATGTAATAATGTTACAAGTGATAGGTCTCTTATGTTGCAGACCGTCTAGGTAATTACTACCGCTCCTATTGCAGCCGACAAATAGTAATGTGTTATCATTACTTTGTTCCGGTTTGAAGGGTGCTGTTTGATAGTGATATTACTAGGGTAATAAGACTTAATACCGTCTTAAAGTGACGAGCGAAGTAAGTTGCTGTGTGTACTGTTCTAGCCAACGCCTCGTTGTTATGGGTAAGAGTATCACTTACTATCTAGTGAACTACTTGCTGGTCTCTTCGCTTAAACCAGGGATCGACACGCGGGTGACATTAGGCTCATTAGAACCTGAGGCCCTTTGGTTCCACAAGTAAATATTATTTCAGTAAAAGAAAAATTTAATCATTCTGAATATAACGAGGATTGCACAAGTTTTTCATATGAAAAAATACTACTTAGTTATTAAATAAATATTTTTTTTATTAAATAAATAAAAACGATTTCTTAAATTTATTTAGTAGGCAAGAAAAAAAAATTGCGGCTCTTTGAAAAATTAAAAATTTTGTAATTTTTGACTGTTCCTGCTTAAAGGTTGCAGACCCCTGGCCTAGTTAAATATAAATAAAACAATATATACATGACATTAAATTAAATACTTAATATATACATATGAATAATTTATTCATGCTATATACAGTCATACATATAATAAATAGTATAATACATACATAAAAATTTCTATACTTACATATTACTTAATTCAGCAGTAATATAAATTATTACTTAAAAGTTACATTACTGGCAAAAGATTTTCTTAAGCGTAGTAACATTAATATTACCAGTAACAACCGGAAGTATTATTGAAACGAATATATAACAAAACTGAAATATTCCCAATTGTGGGGAGTTGGTTGAGTTTAAATAATACTGTGAGCATCACGCAATATGAGACAGTTGAGCTGATATATCATCCACTCCTGGACCCTGGGGAGATGGTTCTACCCCTCTGGCATCTCCACGAGGGTACGGGACAAGAAAAAAACATCGGTAAAATAACTCACACCCAGTAAGAAAGAAGAGAAAAGGAACTTGATAATTTAAAAATATGAATTATTAAGTGAACACAGTAAGAAAGTAGAGGAAATAATCATTGAAAAAATAACAAGAACCTGATATACTTCAATTGAAATTACTGGTAATTCATATAACACAAACCAAACTAGATGGTAAGTGATAAACGTAAGCTTAATAGCTTTAAGTAAAAGCTCTTTCATACAGTAACACACTAGTGTATAACACAAGTAGCAGAGGTTTAACGATTATGTTAACCTTTACCTTTAACCAATTTAAAATTGACGGATTGAAAACTAAGGGTTTTGTTTATCGAGACGTTTATTTATAAGTAACATTTGTCGCTGATTAAGATGGTATACATAGCACCACATTGCGCTCAACTTGGACTTAGCGGAGTCCGGATCCGCTTTGAGACCGTCGAAGCCTTCACAGCTATAACGAAGGCTGAAGGCATCGTCTTTTCAAGCCTAAAAAAAACTTTGATTTGCGATGTAAGGTTAAGTATTACCACAGTAATTTCTTTGCTTGATATCCCATTCAAACTGGAACACAGTAATGTTTGCACATTACTATTTAGCGGTAGGAATAGGAGCTGCGGTGGTACCTACTTAGACGTTCAATGACAACAGAGACCTACAAGCAGTGAGTGCTTTATACCATACATGTATTAAGTTATAATTTTGTCAAGTTAACGATCTGACTTGTATATATTCCGTTGTATTCAGATTTTTTCTTTTCTTTTTAATATGCCTTCTATTTGTCATTTTTTTCGGGTGATGTTAATGCCCTCGGCCACTATTATGAACATAAAGTCTTCATCGGTCTCAGAGCTCGCGGATCTGGACTCCGTAAGCTGAACTATGTTAATAAAATTAGGGATAGGAGAAATCCGATAGATAAAGAATGAAAGGAGAGTCGAAGAGATGGACAGCTCTTAGGGGAGAGTCAGGATTATGTGGGATTTAAACCCACTAAAACCCACTCGGTGGTCATCCTCAGTGCATTGCGGAAAGCCCCGGGATCTTCTACGGAACTCACCGGTGACCTACTGCTGCTAAGCACATCCTGGGTAGAGCTGTTATCCTCCCCAGCATAGACAGTATACTGCGACTAATACGAGACCACTTCGTAGTTTTCGTCCGGGCTCACTCAATATACAGTGAAGGTCTTTGCTCTAAAATCCCGCGAACCTGTTAACCCTTTCAGCTGCCTTCTACAGGCAGGTCTTAACTTAGTCCTATTCTTTATAGTCCGAGACTACCGGGCTGCCGACAACCGGGACTTATCATACAGTATATAATTGCTTATTATAAGTTGTATTAAAGTGAAAGGCTGTTTAACTTAAGCTTATTTCTTACATAATAAACAGCTAACGAACCGGATAACCGAACACCCGGTAATAAATCTCAGACAAGTAAATAATTACAGTGATAACGGCAACCGATAGCTTACTCCGCCGAGTCGCGCCGATGACGTTATAATTAGCTGATATTCATCAGGAATCAGTTGAGGAGTGATACACAGACGCTTCTATAGTCTATAATTATTATTTTATATTGAGGGGTTTAAGAGATCCCATATAATACCATACGAGACGTTCTACGTTCGACTCTAACTCACCTGCTTGCAATGCAGCAACAATCAACAAACGAAGCTCTGACTGACGTACCCATATTAGGCCAGCCTGGTGGTGACTAGCCCCAATCCCATCACTATTAAAGAAGGCTTATATCATATATCTGATGATGATCATCATCATTGATTACAAATACACCATACGGTTATAAAAGATACAACATACAGTTCAACCAAGAACTTAGTACTAAATACTAGTTACTCAAAGACCTCTACACAGTTCAGTAATGCAGCTCCTATTTCTACTGCTATATAGTAATGTATAGACATTACTGTGTTATAGTTTGATTGGTGATGTATTCTAGTGAAATTATCGGGTAATGATAACTTAAAGAAATTACACGACACCGAATACAACTCGCTGTTTATAGAAGTAAACATTCGCTCTCTGTGGGTAATGTGAGCGCAGTGTGAGGATCTCATTATTTATAAATGCCTTTATGGGCTCAAAATTTCTTACGGTTGAATTATTTAATCTCCTTTTCCATTAGGGTTTTGCGAAATGACACAATATATATTCAGCGCGCGGCCCGGGCTGTACGTAAAGGACTTTATGGAAAGATTAAGGCCGAGATCAAAAATTAAAACAGGCTGCTCTTATTACTTAACAGCATTTTTTACCTATACTTATCTTTAGTATAAAGAATTTAGTTGACTTAATATAACTTTAAGCTATGATATATTTCTGATTCTGTTCAGATTTGGAAGGGACTGTTTTTATCTGACTTTTGTTTATGTATAATTTTCGTCGGGACGACAAGACGAGTAATTTTGCCCTTTGCTCATAACATATACATGGTTTAAATCGTGATATTAGTTGGTGTTATACTAACTGAACGTTAATTGAATAGTTTATTAGTGCACGCCAGATTCGAACCCGATACCTTCGGAGTGGAAGGCAGGAGTTCAAACCACTAGGCTATCACGACTTCATACATACATCGCTGGTTTAGATAAAGCACCAAATTGCAATCGTCGTATTAAGATATAAGATGTCTCGTTACCCCAGTAATTTAACTAGGGTACAGCACCTTTCAAACCGGAACACAGTAATGTCTACACATTACTATTTGTCAGTAGAAATAGGAGCTGCGATAGTATTTACCTAGAGAAGTGTTTCCCAATCTTCTTGGTCCCGTGACTCAATTTTGAGTGAAAATTTCTTCTGTCTTCTTCAGACTTTATTAATTTTATTTATTGCTCCCAAAAAACAAAAAAATTATCTAATTACATAAGCTTAATTTTTAATATCTGACTGGTCCACTAAATTACAAAATTCCAGGGTCTATGCCCCACCTTCAGAAGCACTGACCTAGACGGTCTCCGGCAAATAGAGATCTAACACCAATGAGAACAAATACAACACGTGTCTTTCTTAACACTGTATCACATAGCGCTCGTTGTCAATGCTATTATTTCATGAAACACAATATGACACATTTAATGGTCTACGAACACATGTAGTTATTTTTGTATAGTCACATGTAACCGATAGCTTTGTATGTTTTCGCAGTAACGAGATCAAGATACTATAATATTTCGCTTACAAGAAAACTTTTAAAAAGAAAATCTTACTATGTTTTTTTTCGCAATATTTATATTAGTATTATTTGAAACTTTCAGAATACAGAATACTTAAAATTTTCATGAGACCCGTAAGGTCTCCGCCCATACGTGGGTCACATGAACAGCACCTGATCCAGCGATGGAAGGGTTTTTAGTTATTTAGACGCATACTTTATGACTTTAAAAACTTTCCTATGATGTATATGGTTTTTTAAACTATTTTTTACTACTATTAAGTTAACCAAACATACAACTTTCCTAACGGTCTTGATCGAAAGAAAGGAGAGACAACTTAGATAAACGGATAGAGAGGGAAAGAAAAGTATTACAGAACAAACAGAAAGAAAAGATTTACCAAAATACAAAGAGGAATGATTTAAAATAAAAACCTTCTTAGTTCTACCAACCTTCTAACCTTTTTTTAATTTCATATTGTCTCCTTAATGAACAGAATTGAACCCGTAGAGCCTACTCCGTATCTTGGTAAAGGCTACAGTAGTTTATAGACGGTTACAGTACCACAGGGGCTTTAACCGAAACTCGTCTATCAGATGATGAAGTAAAAGTTAAAAATTCTTTTTGATGTTTGTATTTGTATATATAATTTAAATACTTAAATTAATAGTATAGGCGTAAAAAATAATAATATCGCCGGGTACCCTTATCTGGGTATATAAAAGCGCTCTATTCAAGTTTTATCTGTGGCGCAGGCTCCACATTATGTATCCTGGTTTATTACTCGGTTTGATGGTTCACCCTTCGCCCGATAAGCCGGACAGGGTTGTTTTGATATGTTCCAAATGTTACAGTGTGCAGACTCCTTTTACTGCTCTGAATTAAATTACATTTGGTTACTTCCCCGAGGATATAAAGCGTCCGGTTGTTTTAGTTTAAATAACCGCTACGTCTCTGTAACGCCGTTCCTCTCACTGTCAATATTCCGATATATCTATATAGGATCTATATACGGTATATAAATTGTAGACAACTTCCGGTTGATCGGTCAGTACCGGAAGTACATTAAAATATATATTTTGACGAGAAAATTTTTAACTTCAATAAATATATCAAAAATATGCAGCGTTAAGACATTTGGTAACTTCTGATCCAACTTCCGGTTGGCCGGTTATACATAAGTATATATAAATAGTAATTTTTACACGATGAACATATTTGTATAAGAATAATGTCAAAGATATTTATAGTTAAAGTACTTGGTGACTTTTGATCCAACTTCCGGTTGGCCGGTTATACAAAAGTATATATAAATAGTAATTTTTACACGATGAACATATTTGTATAAGAATAATGTTAAAGATATTTATAGTTAAAGTACTTGGTGACTTTTGATCCAACTTCCGGTTAGCCGGTTATACAAAAGTATATATAAATAGTAATTTTTACACGATGAACATATTTGTATAAGAATAATGTCAAAGATATTTATAGTTAAAGTACTTGGTGACTTTTGATCCAACTTCCGGTTGGCCGGTTATACAAAAGTATATATAAATAG